>JARQOD010002416.1:0-78153 GCA_033576555.1 Oophaga sylvatica
TTTAGACGGTCGACAATCGGATCAAAATAAAAACATCACACATCCTTCTGGCATCCGATTTTCCTTCAAAGATGCGATTTAATCGCATGTGTGTGTACCTTGTAACATCGATTTTCATCCGACTTGCGAGATTTTCTCGCAGGCTTGCAAAACTGACATATAATGGATCCAAAAGAATAGTATTTAAATGCCAAAAGAAAGAATAGATATATACACATATATATATATATATATATATATATATATATATATATATTGTCATTGTGACATATATATATATACATATATTTATAGTTCTTACACTTCTACATACTGTTATAGCCGCTAATTCAATTGCCGGCTTCAGTGAAATCACAGAAGCCGACATGAAATGATACATTGTTTCCACACATTTAACCATGTAATTTCATGTATTTTTATATATGTTTGAAACATACAATTACATGAGTATATGTGTGCTAAATTTCAGACATGTAGGGGTTAATTAAAGGTGTAAATTCGTAGCAAAAAAGTCCGGTTTTTTTACAACGAATTTACACCTTTAATTAACCCCTACAGGTGTGAAATTTTGCACACATAGTCTGATTTAATTGTTTGTGCAAATTAGATAGCAAAGGACATGAAAAGACATGGTTAACCCTATGTACACCAAGTGTCATTTCATGTCGGGTGACATGAAATGACACTTGGTGTACATAGGGTTAACCATGTCTTTTCATGTCCTTTGCTATCTAAGGCCGGAGTCACACTGGCGACAAAATCGGACGACTGCAATGCGATGAAATATCGCATTGCAGTCGGACCTATGTTAATCTATGGAGCAGCTCCCAGTATCAGATTTTTTGTGGTCCGTTTTAAACGTCCGTGTACAATCGCAGCATGCTGCCACTGTCACCGATTGTCGGTCGACAATCGCCAATGCAAGTCTATGGGAGCGATGAAAAATCTGATTACAAACGGACCACACTGTGTGACTTGCGATGAAATCGCATCGGTGTCCTTTAGAAAAGCCGGCAATTCATCCCCGCCTATACTGTAAAATCACACTGACAGCTTTAATAAAGACTAGAAAGAATAGATATATACACATAGAACACATACATATATATATACATGTCATTGTGACATGTATATATACATATATTTATAGTTCCTAGACTTCTACATACTGTAATAGCCGCTAATTCAATTGCCGGGTTTTGTGAAATCACAGAAGCCGACATGAAATGATACATTGTTTCCACACATTTAACCATGTAATTTCATGTATTTTTATATATGTTTGAAACATACAATTACATGAGTGTATTTGTGCAAAATTTCAGACATGTAGGGGTTAATTAAAGGTGTAATTTCGTTGAAAAAAAATGCGTGGGCTCCCGCTGTATTTTCTCCACCAGACAGACAAAGCAAAGCGAGTGGGGGCAGATAATAATAGCCCAGGGAGGGTGCATTTTTTTGTGCCCCCCTGGCTACTAACATCTGCCCCCAGACACCCCAGAAAGGGCAAATCTATAATTAGATTCGCCCTTTCTGGCACTTTGCCCGTCTATTCCCATTGCCCTGTAGCGGTGGCGAATGGGTTAATCTCACCTTACTGTCACCTTGCTATTGAAAGGTGACCTTTAAGGCAGGTTAATGATTGATAGCTGTCAATTAGACAACTATCAATTATTAATCCTATTGAAGTAAATAAAAAAACACACACACACTTTAAGAATAAATAATTTTAATGAAATAAAAACACATTTTTTTGACCATATTTTATTTTACACTAAATCCGTGCGAAGCCATTGATCTCCTAAAATAAAGAAAAAGAAATAAAACAACATTATTCTTACCTATTCCGCCGATCTGTCACGTCCCACGCTGTAATCCTTCACAAAGGGTTAACTAGCTTTGAGCCAAGCAGTGCAAGTAATCCTGCATGCTCAGCTCAAAGCTCATGAATGAATAAGTTCCTCTCCTGGCGACAGGAGAGGATGTGTTTCATGAATGAAGCTTAATTGATTGTGTCCACTTTCCCTTTAGGTCAGGTCACTACAGTTAAATTGGCAATAAATCAATTAAGCTCCATTCATGAATCTATTCCTCTACTTTCGCTGGGAGAGGAAGTTATTCATTCAGGGGAATACAGGTCTGAGACAGCATTATTAGCTCTCTGCGACCTTTAACCTGTTAACCCTTTCTGATGGATTACACCGTGGGACCTGACTGTACATCGGATTGGTAAGTATAATTTTGCTTTTTTATTTTATTTTTATTACAGGAAATGGTTTTAGCAGGAAAATAAAATATGGTCAAAAACTGTGTGATTATTTCATTAAACTTATTTTTTATTAAAGTGTGTGTGTTTGATTTTTCTTTCATACAATAGGATTAATAATTGATAGTTGCCTAATTGACAGCTATCAATTATTAACCTGGCTTAAAGTGACCTTTCAATTGCAAGGTCATTTTAACCCCTTATTAACCCATTCGCCACCGCTACAGGGCAATGGGAATAGACGGGCAAAGTGCCAGAAAGGGCGAATCTAATTATAGATTTGCCCTTTCTGGGGTGTCTGGGGGCAGATGTTAGTAGCCAGGGGGGGGCACAAAAAAAATGTACCCTCCCTAGGCTATTATTATCTGCCCCCACTCGCTTGCTTTGTCTGTCTGGTGGAGAAAATACAGCGGGAGCCCACGCATTTTTTTTTAACGAATTTACACCTTTAATTAACCCCTACATGTCTGAAATTTAGCACACATATACTCATGTAATTGTATGTTTCAAACATATATAAAAATACATGAAATTACATGGTTAAATGTGTGGAAACAATGTATCATTTCATGTCGGCTTCTGTGATTTCACTGAAGCCGGCAATTGAATTAGCGGCTATAACAGTATGTAGAAGTGTAAGAACTATAAATATATGTATATATATATATGTCACAATGACATATATATATATAATATATATATATATATATATATGTGTATATATCTATTCTTTCTTTTGGCATTTAAATACTATTCTTTTGGATCCATTATATGTCAGTTTTGCAAGCCTGCGAGAAAATCTCGCAAGTCGGATGAAAATCGGATGTTACAAGGTACACACACATGCGATTAAATCGCATCTTTGAAGGAAAATCGGATGCCAGAAGGATGTGTGATGTTTTTATTTTGATCCGATTGTCGACCGTCTAAAACGGACCGATTTTTTGTGGTTGTGTGTGACTCCAGCCTAATTTGCACAAACAATTAAATCAGACTATGTGTGCAAAATTTCACACCTGTAGGGGTTAATTAAAGGTGTAAATTCGTAGCAAAAAAAGTCCGTTTTTTTTTACAACGAATTTACACCTTTAATTAACCCCTACATGTCTGAAATTTAGCACACATATACTCATGTAATTGTATGTTTCAAACATATATAAAAATACATGAAATTACATGGTTAAATGTGTGGAAACAATGTATCATTTCATGTCGGCTTCTGTGATTTCACTGAAGCCGGCAATTGAATTAGCGGCTATAACAGTATGTAGAAGTGTAAGAACTATAAATATATGTATATATATATATGTCACAATGACATATATATATATATATATATATATGTGTATATATCTATTCTTTCTTTTGGCATTTAAATACTATTCTTTTGGATCCATTATATGTCAGTTTTGCAAGCCTGCGAGAAAATCTCGCAAGTCGGATGAAAATCGGATGTTACAAGGTACACACACATGCGATTAAATCGCATCTTTGAAGGAAAATCGGATGCCAGAAGGATGTGTGATGTTTTTATTTTGATCCGATTGTCGACCGTCTAAAACGGACCGATTTTTTGTGGTTGTGTGTGACTCCAGCCTAATTTGCACAAACAATTAAATCAGACTATGTGTGCAAAATTTCACACCTGTAGGGGTTAATTAAAGGTGTA
Source organism: Oophaga sylvatica (assembly GCA_033576555.1). Lineage (NCBI taxonomy): Eukaryota > Metazoa > Chordata > Amphibia > Anura > Dendrobatidae > Oophaga > Oophaga sylvatica. The sequence goes on from JARQOD010002416.1 coordinate 3,936, forward strand.
AATTCGTAGCAAAAAAAGTCCGTTTTTTTTACAACGAATTTACACCTTTAATTAACCCCTACATGTCTGAAATTTAGCACACATATACTCATGTAATTGTATGTTTCAAACATATATAAAAATACATGAAATTACATGGTTAAATGTGTGGAAACAATGTATCATTTCATGTCGGCTTCTGTGATTTCACTGAAGCCGGCAATTGAATTAGCGGCTATAACAGTATGTAGAAGTGTAAGAACTATAAATATATGTATATATATATGTCACAATGACTATATATATATATATATATATATATATATATGTGTATATATCTATTCTTTCTTTGGCATTTAAATACTATTCTTTTGGATCCATTATATGTCAGTTTTGCAAGCCTGCGAGAAAATCTCGCAAGTCGGATGAAAATCGGATGTTACAAGGTACACACACATGCGATTAAATCGCATCTTTGAAGGAAAATCGGATGCCAGAAGGATGTGTGATGTTTTTATTTTGATCCGATTGTCGACCGTCTAAAACGGACCGATTTTTTGTGGTTGTGTGTGACTCCAGCCTAATTTGCACAAACAATTAAATCAGACTATGTGTGCAAAATTTCACACCTGTAGGGGTTAATTAAAGGTGTAAATTCGTAGCAAAAAAAGTCCGTTTTTTTTACAACGAATTTACACCTTTCATTAACCCCTACAGGTGTGAAATTTTGCACACATAGTCTGATTTAATTGTTTGTGCAAATCAGATAGCAAACGACATGAAAAGACATGGTTAACCCTATGTACACCAAGTGTCATTTCATGTCGGGTGCTTCTGTCTTTTCACTGAAGCCGGCTTTACCCGGCAATTGAATGAGAGGATATTTTACTATGTAGAAGTGTATAAACTATACATATATGTATATATATATGTCACAATGACATGTATATATATATATGTATTCTATGTGTGTATATTTAGTGTTTACAAGGAAAGAATGGGTTTTTTTTAGTTGCGATATTTTGTTCCCATAGACTTACATGGGACTTCCGGTATCGGTATCGGGTATCGCCGATATTTTAGTGATATCGGCGATACCATTCCGATTCCGATACTTTAGGATATCGGAAAGTATCGCTCAACTCTAATCCAGATGTCTTAGTTCCATCTGTTCCATTGCTGCAACTGTAAGTAAAGTTCTTATTGTAGTGTGTTTGACAACTGGAGCAAATGTTTCTTCATAGTCTTCTCCATATTTTTGAGAATACCCTTTAGCTACGAGTCTTGCTCGATATCTTTCAGGTGTGCCATGTGTTTGGTATTTTACTTTAAAAATCCATTTACATCCTATGGCTTTTCTTCCTTCTGGCAAATCTGTTAGTGTCCATGTATTTGAATCATGCATGGATTTAATTTCTGTTTCTGTTGCTTCTATCCATTTGTTAGCTTCTTCTTCAGGAAGTTTAGATATGTCTTCCCAAGAGGTAGGCTCATGGATTTTTCTTATACTTGTCTTGTATGAGAGACGTTTTGGTGGTTTTCCTTTGTTCTCTCTTATTGAATGTCTTGGTTCTGTGTCTGTTTGTAGTTGTGATTCTTCACTTTCAGTATTTTGTTCTTCATTAATTTCTACTTCTTTCTCATCAGATATTTCTTCAGTTATGTCACTATTGTTTTTCTCATTTCTTGTTTCAACTGAAATCATAATGTCTTCATTTAAATCTTCAATGAATGTCACACTGTTACTCACTGTAACTCTGTGTGTTTTGGGATCTAAGATTCATTATCCTTTGCAGTTTTCACTATATCCAACGAATATTCCTTCCATCGATCTGTTTTGAAGTTTGGAACGTTTTTCTGTTGGAATGAATATAAAAACTTTACATCCAAAAACTTTTAAATGATTGACACTTGGTTTCATACCTTGCCACAGTTCATATGGAGTTTTCTTCACTTTTCTGGAAAAAAAGTCAGTTCTGTAGATATGTAGCTGTCACTGCTGCCTCATCCCAATATTTCTCTGGTAGTTTAGAATCTGTCAGCATACATCTCATCATTTCTGTTAGAGTTCTGTTTTCCTTTCTGCTACTCCATTTTGTTCAGGTGTGTATGGAACAGTTTTCTGATGCTCTATTCCATTTTGTCTTAAGTAGTCTTCTATTCTGTGACCTGTAAATTCACCTCCATTATCACTTCTGATGACAATTGGCTTCCTTTGAAATTAGTTACTTGATCTTCTTACATAGTGTGCAAGTTTATCAAAAACTTCACTTTTGTTCTTAATTAAGTATGTGACTGTGTATCTTGAGTAGTCATCTATAAAAGTCAACATGTATCTATTGCCTCCTGATGTAGTCACTTTCATGGGTCCACATACGTCAGTATGCACCAAATCAAATGGTTTTTCACTTTTCATCTCACTTTCTTTTGGAATAGATATCCTTGTGGCTTTGGATTTTATACAACATTCACATCTTATGGTAATTGAGCAATCTGATATCTTTAAATCTTTTGTCAATTCTTTTCTCTGTAGTTTCCTTATACTGTTAGGGTGTCTACGTCCTAGACATCTATGCCACATGTGAATACAGCTTTTGTGATCATGTGTACATACCTTCATCTGTTCCTTTGGTTTGTCAAAATGATATAATTGTTCATCTGCCTTGACTTTGGTTATCATCTTGTTTCCTGCAATAATTGCACACTCATTATCTTTGAATTTTACTGTAAGCCCTTTTGTCGTTAAACGTTTCACAGATAATATTCCGCCTTCCAATTTTGGAACATACAATACATCCTGTACAAGTATCTTTGAATCTTGTCCGAACTTGTTTGAACAATTTAGCATACCTTGTCCGATACCTTCTGCGGTTATTTTGCTTCCATCTGCAAAAAAAAATGGCTTCTTTCTTATTTAAATCAAGATCAATAAAGAAATTCTTGTCACTTGTCATATGACTCGTTGCTCCTGAATCAATAAACCAACCAAGTGATGATTTCTTGTCTGTTATTTTGAATGTGCCATTCCAATTATTTTCACACTAATCGGAAATTGTGTTTTTTACTTTCTGTGTATGCTTAATATGTTGTAATTTTTGTTGTTCTGCTTTCCATATGGTACAGTCTTTCTTTAAATGACCTTTTTTCTTACATCTGAAGCATTCTCTTGTCTCTTTATTATAGGGTTTTTTAAATTCTGTAGCTTTAAGAGCGTTTTCACTGTCCTTATCAGTGGAAGAATCATTGCTTTGTTCTTTTCTTCTCTGATATTCATCTATGAGTCTTGTTTTCACAAACTCTAATGTAATGTCAGTTTCTAGTCTCGTGTCAAGAGTAGGGTTGAGCATTCCGATACCGAAACCCGGTTCCGATACCTGAAATCCAATGTAAGTCTATGGGAACAAAATATCGGAATATTTTTAATTCCGATATTTTGTTCCCATAGACTTACATTGGATTTCAGGTATCGGAACCGGGTTTCGGTATCGGAATGCTCAACCCTAGTCAAGAGTCAAGAGCATTTATCAAGGCTGTATACAAATCTGGTAAACTGCACAACAATATAGCTGCTATATGACTTTCTTTAATATCTTCACCAATAGATCTTAGCTGTGATATCACTTCCATAATAGAGAATATATGCTTCTGCATGTCACTGTCTGCACTTAGTCTCATACTGTAAAGCTTTCTTAATAAAAATAATTTGTGATTTAAGCTGGGTCTTTCATATAGCTTTCTTAATGCTTCCCACATTACTTTAACTGTTTCTTCATTTCTTATATGTATTAATTGAGCATCATCCACTAATAAGCTAATGGTGGCTCTCGCTTGTCTATTTTTCTTATCCCATGTCTGATTATCTTGATCAGGTCTATCTGTAGTGATCACTTCCCATAAATCATCTTTAGACAATAACATCTCTACTTTGAACTTCCATAGCTGATAGTTCTCATCATTTAGTTTAGCTACTGTGAGTTTTAGCTCTGTGCTACTTGTCATTTTTAACTTATCTTATTTGTTAGGAGAGACTTGCATTGAAGAATTCTTCTGCATTCACCAGGGTCTTGCTGAGAGTTCCAGTGTCCTGGGTATCTGGTATTCTTGGTGCTTGGGATCTGTGGTGTCTGGATTCGCTGGTGTACGCTGTATCTGGGCACGCTGTATCTGGGCGTCTGGGTCCATAACCTGTTGCACAGCTTCTGAATCCACACCTTTGCAGTAGAAAACTTCACAGAGCAGGCTTCATGTGATAACAAGCTTTTACTTCTTACAACATGAGGTAAAAGAATAATGCACAGTCATTTGAGCATTGCATCAGGAAACAGAAACAAAACGAAAGTGAAACTACAAGTGAGACTATTTCTTATACAATAAGCAAGGAAACGTTACACAACATCGCCATCTACTGTCAGGTCAGCATAAAGTCCTCCTTTTACTTATAATAAGTCCTAATCTGTTGCATATGCCAACACTGACAGTCTTCAGTTCACCCCAACTGATCGAGTGTTGTAAAACTGGGTTTTGTCCCGCCGCTTTGGGCAGCCATACCTAGTGATCGTTGATCCGCGGAGGAGGAGGCGAATGTGGGTGCATCCGCATTTGAGGCAAGGCCTCACTAAAGGCCATTTTCACCGCCTGTATGCATCTCTGCGGAGTCATCCAGACAAGTTTTTTCTGTTTTGTCGGATGACCAATCCCACATTTGATGTTTTGTTGGAGATTGTGCGCCCTGGGATCACCTACCAGGATACCAGGATGCGCAAAGCTATCTCTGCAGAGGAGCGACTTCTCCTTACGCTACGGTATGTATTCCTCACCTACATACTGTCTGTTGATGATGTGTTTTCCTACAAGTTTCCCTTTACCCTTACGGCTGTTGCTGAAATATCCTCATAATATCTCCCATATATCACCTCTAAGTACCTGAACAATGATGTGTATGTAAAAATGACAGAAAACTTTGACTTCTGGTAAATTGAACTTATGATTGTTTGTACATTAAATCATGTAACCGTTATGTATAGTGCGTTTGTTAAACCTTTGTGCATGTATAATGATTGTTCTCTCTACATTTGCTTACTTGTAGGTTCCTAACTACTGGCATATCCTATGCGGCACTCCATCTGGAGTTTTTGATTGGGAGGTCCACCATCTCTGGCATTGTGCGTAATACCTGCTCACAACTCTGGGACAGACTTCATCAACTGGTGATGACTGAGCCAAAGATGGAAGACTGGAAGAGGATTGCCAGGGGATTTGAGGAGCAATGCCAGTTCCCTAATTGTATAGGAGCTCTTGATGGGAACTACATCCGTGTGTGTAAGCCGCCGAACTCAGGGTCCCAATTCTATAATTATAAACAATATTTTTCTGTGGTGCTGTTGGCTCTGGTTGACAGTAACTACAGGTTTATAATTGTAGACATTGGGGCCTCTGGAAGAACTGGAGACTCTAGAGTCTTCAATTCTTCCATTATGGGTCAGCGGTTGCGCAATAACGAGTTGCACCTACTACCAGCACGGCAACTTCCAGGCTCCAATCTAGAACCTGTCCCATTTGTTGTAGTTGGGGATGAGGCCTTCCAGCTATCAAGGAATGTGATGAGGCCATATCCACGACGAAACCTTGACCACCGTTGTCGGATCTTCAACTTGCGCCTATCACGGGCCAGGCGCCTGGTGGAGTGTGCCTTTGGCATTTTGTGTACAAAATGGCGGGTCCTCCAGTCTGCTATTCAGCTGAGTGAATCCAACGTTAATGAGGTCATCAAAGCATGTGTTGCTCTACATAATTTCATCAGAATGCATGATTGTGGCCCATCAGATGTTGGTGAAAGTGTGGTGCCCAATGGGGATATGCCTACGCCCCATGTCATCCTTTCCGTCGCCCACTCTCAGGACTGAAAACCTGTGATATCTTTACCCAATATTTTGTGTCACCTGAAGGTACTACAGCATGGCAAGATTATGCATTATCTATGCTGTAATGTTTTTGTGTGTGTATATATATACAAAAAGTTTTTGTTGCTGACATAGTCTCTGTCTGGTGTTAATGGTCATAACAGATGTGTTGGTGGTTGAGTACAAAAAACTTATGAAAAAATACTCCAAACTTTATATAAAAAATAGATCTTTATATGTGCAAACTGCCACTTGAGGTAGTGACTACCATATTTGCTTCATATGGTATATGTATTTACAGTACAGTAGTGTAAGTGTGCATTCTTACACAAGTACCAAATAAGGCATTACAAAATTACAATGGGTAGTGCTGATCATATGTGACCCATATGTCGGATTGATCACATTAGACAAGTGCAAAGATGCATTTGACAACAGTGAGTGAAAGCAAATATAAAAAAAATAACAAACATGGCAGTAAATAATAGTATCTAAAGAAAATAACAAACTTTCACTATGTATAGTGAAGACCATATGTTACCCAAATGTTTGGTTCACAAGATTAGACTACTGCAAATATGCAATAGACAACATGGAGAAAAAGTAAATATAAAAAAATAACAAACATTTGCTGAAATAACAATACATAAGGAAAATAACAAACTTTCCCTATGACTAGTGAGCACCATATCTGACCCATATGGTTGAGTTTTAAGACTACACTATAGCAATTATGCATTAGCCAACAAGGTTGAAAATTAAATATAAAAAATAACAAACTTTTGTAGAAATAATAAGAAATAATAAAAATAACATTGGGGTGGATTTTCCAGGCCCTGAGCTAACATCTGCCCACGGTCAGGTTGGTGTGTGGGCACATTGCCATAAAGATAAGAGAGATTATATTCCTGTGTAAGATGGCGCCCACGAGAATCATACCCCCCAATATGACCATGTTGAGCACATCCAGGTTGGGACCAGCCTCCAACACTGGATCTGTACAAGTGGCCATATTGGGAAGTGGGATTATAGCCAGACATTTGACCCTGTTGTTTCCAAGGTTGGTTTGGTGGTGGAATGGGTTGAGGTGTAGGAGGATCATCAGATCCTAATTGAGCATGCACATTTTGGTGGGGGGTAAGGTGCAGAAGGTTACGGGGTGAGAGCTGCCACCACTCAAGGAATTCAAACACCTCATATGGTGTATTGGGGGTGTGCATGCGTCAATTAGGATGTGCATTGATCCTCGCACACGGAGCCTGAGCTCACGGGGTAGGGGACGAAGGTAGCGGGGAAGGCTACAGGCATAGGCCTCCTCACCCTCATCCACAGCTGCCCTTGAAAGGTAATTGAGTACCCCAGTGTCCACATGCCTACGTGTGTCTGACCCTGTGATGTCTCGCCATCTTCTCCCACGGTGGGATATTGCAGCAGGCTGGGGGGAGCCCCAGAGGTACAGTGGGGCTGCTGCTGTTTCCTGCTTCATCACCAATGGCGGATGCTGCTGCAGCTGGTGCCTCTGGTACAGGTAGAGGAGGAGGGGGTTGCTGAGGTCCTTGTGCTTGTGAACCTTGGAGGATGCTGATGGAAGGCTCAGACGATGGGCCAGCCACCTTTTCACCTGCCCCAACCGTGTCAATAATGGCCTCTGAGTCGGAGCCTGTCTCCCTCTCAGTGAGATTGGATTGGGTTCTGTTGGGAAATTAAAGGGGATTAGAACATGTTGGAGAGGTGAGACTAAACTGCATATGTGTTATGTGGTGTGATGTATGTACTTACATTCTGAGATCCAGAATAGGAGCCAGAAAACCAAGCCGGTCAAAATACATGTATTTTCGTTTTATGGGTGCTGCTGACCCGCTCTTGGCCCTCTGCTGCCGTTCCCGCCGGTATTGGTCGCGGATGCTTCTCCATCTTCTCATAACATCATCCACTGCAATGTGACATATAATTTCATAAATTACCTAGCTGCACAATGCCAAATTCTTCTACATACACGTCATATAGTCATGGGGGCCTAGTCAGATGTGCCTATCCTAACATTTTGGCGCCAAAAAAAACAAAAAAAATAAATTTAACTAAAAAAATCCATTTTTTAGGGAAATTCTATAACTACGTTCTGACCGTGAAGAAGTTTGCAAATAAATCAAGTAACTTACTGATTCGCTGCTCCTCGCGTGGGCTGTCCCCAAAGTGGGGAAACATCTGCCCACAGATGCGTCTCCATGCCGCCTCTTTCCTTGCGCTGTCTGCATAATGTGCATGTCGTTGGTCCAAAATTTCGGGCTTCTCCTGCACCAACACAATGAGCATCTCGACATTGATGATGGTTGACATCATGGCCGACTCCGTGGAGGCATTCTTCTGGGATGTCTGGGCTCTTTTTGAGCTAATTTGCATGTGTCAGCTTCCTGAAGCACGTGTTGCACCATTTCCTGTGAGCTGCAGAAGTCTTGCGTATTTCTCTCAAGTCACACGTCTGGTCCGTGTGTAATCCGTTGTTTTCTCACACCCATAGACTTTCATTGGCGTACAACGGGCGTAAAACGCGTACAATCGCAGCATGCTGCAGGTGTCTCGCACCGTAACATACGGCCGAGAAAAATACTCATGATCAGAGCTGCCCCATAGAGAAATATTGGTCCGTGTGTAATGCGTGGTTTTCACGCCTCTCACTCGTCCGTATTCCTCCTTAGGGCTCATACCCACTAGTGGGAAAAAAATCGGTCCGTTTTCTGGACGGAAAAAAAGGTACGATTCTAGTAAAATGTCATGCGATTTGCATGCGATTTTAAATCGCACCATGCGTTTTCCATGCGTTTTCCATCAGTTTTCCATCAGTTTTCCATCAGTTTTCCATCTGTATGCAATGCGATTTTAACATGAAGTTTTACATAGAGCAGTTATCTCTATGTAAAAAGTCATGTAAAAATCACAATGTAAAAAAAAAATGTACACAAAAAGCAAATAATTATATATATATATATACATATATATATATATAATATATAATATATAATATATATATAGGTCATACACTTCTACATAGTATAATAGCCGCTAATTCATCCCTGGCTATACTGTAAAATCACACTGACAGCTTTAATAAAGAATAGAAGCAATACATATACACACATAGAATACATATATATATATATATATATATATGTCATTGTGCATTTTTTTTCAACGAATTTACACCTTTAATTAACCCCTACATGTCTGAAATTTTGCACACATACACTTATGTAATTGTAAGTTAAAACCAGATATCAAAATACATGAAATGACATGGTTAACTGTGTGCAAACCATGTATCATTTCATGTCGGCTTCTGTGATTTCACAAAAGCCGGCAATTGAATTAGCGGCTATTACAGTATGTAGAAGTGTATGAACTATAAATATATATATATGTATGTGTCACAATGACATGTATATATACACTACCGGTCAAAAGTTTAGGGTCACTTAGAAATTTCCTTATTTTTGAAAGAAAAGCAGTTTTTTTTCCAATGAAGCTAACATTAAATGATTCAGAAATACACTCTATACAGTGTTAATGTGGTAAATGACTATTCTAGCGGCAAACATCTAGTTTGTAATGCAATATCTTCATAGGTGTATAGAGGCTCATTTCCAACAACCATCACTCCAGTGTACTTATGGTATTTTGTGTTCGCTAACTGTGTAAGAAGGCTAATAGATGGTTAAAATACCCTTTAAAACCCTTGTGCAAGTATGTTAACACAGCTGAAAACCGTTTGGTTGATTAGAGAAGCTATAAACCTGACCTTCCTTTGAGCTTGTTGAGAATCTGGAGCATTACATTTGTTGGTTCCATTAAACTCTCAAAATGGCCAAAAAAAAAGAACTTTCTTGTGAAACTCGACAGTCTATTCTTGTTCTTAGAAATGAAGGCTATTCCATGCGAAAAATTACCAAGAAACTGAAGAATTCATACAATGGTGTGTAGTACTCCCTTTAGAGGAGTGCACAAACAAGCTCTAACCAGAGAAGAAAGACAAGTGGGAGGCCCCGCTGCACAACTGAGCAACAAGACAAGTACATTAGAGTCTTTAGTTTGAAAAATTGACGCCTCACAGGTCCTCAACTGGCAGCTTCATTAAACAGTACACATTAAACGCCAGTGTTAACATCTACAGTGAAGAGGCGATTTGGGGATGCTGGCCTTCAGGGCAGATTGGCAAAACAAAAGCCATATTTAAGACTGGCTTAAATGAAAGGAAAAGATTAATATGGGCAAAAGAACACAGACATTGGACAGAGGAATATTGGCTTTTGTTTTGCCATATATATATATATGTATTCTATGTGTATGTATCTAGTGTTTTGTGAGCTGTCAGTGTGATTTTACAGTAGCTGGGATGAATTGCCGGCTTTTCAAAGGAGACTGGTGCGTATAAATCGGACAGCACTCGCATGGTGCGAGTGCTGTGCGATGATTTCTCGCACCCATTGACTTGCATTGGCGAATTATCATGCCAAAATCGCATCAAATCGCAGCATGCTGCGATTTTTTCTCACACCAATTTCGGCTGAGAAAAAAATTGCAAATGAGATGTCACCTATTGAATAACATTGGTCAGATTTGAATCCGATTTTTTTTCGGCTGAATATCATCCGTTTTCGGCGCAAGTGAGTATGAGCCCTTAGTGTGACGCCGGCCTAAGAGTTCGAGTGCTGCTCCTCTATGTTCCAATTGAAATGGCTTGAGAACACATTTATTTACCCAAATACATTATTTCCTAATCATTGCACCATACTGAATTGTTTTACAGATGATATTTTTTGAGTATGAAGGGGCAACATTAATGCTTGGGTCGTACCTGAACTCCATTATGCAAACAGCTGCAATTACTTTCCAATATGATATCAGTAAATTAAGATTTTTCAGCACAATGGTAACTACGTAAGAATGAAAAGGTCATTGACTTATTCACCAAAATAGTCTTTTGCCCTTTGTAAGTGTAAAAAAAACAATAAAAGACAACTTTCCCTAGGACACAATTATGTTCAAAAAGTCAGACAAATTGTTTCACAACCTACAAATGGAAATGAAATGAAAATACGTTTCTAAAATTAGGATTTCCAGAAAAACTACTTTTCTCAGAGAAAGTGATATTTGCAAGGAAACTGTAACATACTCATTCTGCTTTCACTGCAGGCAGCAGCAACAGCTGCAAGAGTGGCGGTGCTGCTAATGACAAGTGTGAATACCGTCTTATAGCCAGTCACTTGTTCACACTCTGATAGTCATTGTGCCAGTTATTAGTACATCTTTCATGGTGTTTTTCTTGCTTCCCAATTGCTGTTTTGTGCTCTCAATTACAGTGTTTTGTCTGCTAACCTTCAGATCTTTCTTACTATTTGGTTTATCACCTTGAATTCACCTACTTCTGACCCCTAACAAGTAATTGACTATGCTTCTGCCTGATATTCTCCTGTTCCTGACCCCTGACTTGTATCAGACTTCATCTCTGCTTAAAATTTCATAGATTATGTGCTCTTCATCGGTTTCCATCCACTGAGCTTATATTGTTGTAGCTTCACCAATTACCAGGCAGTGACTACTTTTGGGACTATAGGCGATACTGTAGGAAAAGAAAGCACCAATAGGGTCTTATCCAATGGAGATCACAGAATATAAATGAGTTTGCACTCACCTGATATTTCTTGGAGTTATAGCATACAAAGGAACTCAGAGTTAGCAGCTGCTGCAGATCCACTGGTCAGACATCGACTGATTCAGAATTCTTAAAGGGGAAGATTTGTGGATATTAACCGCGCTGCTGCATAAAGGAATGTCCAGGCGTATTGGAGATACAAATGGTGGTTTTTATTCCTAACGTGTTTCAAAGTTACTAGGACTTCTTCTACGCGTTTCAAAGCCACTAGGACTTGATATCATCCCTGAAGAAGAAGTCCTAGTGACTTTGAAACGTGTTGGGAATAAAAACCACCATTTGTATCTCTAATACGCCTGGACATTCCTTTATGCAGCAGCGCGGGTAATATCCACGAATCTTCCATTTGAGAATACTTTTGGAACTATGACCTGGGAAAACACCCACAGATATGTCTAACCTCAGTTGCAGGGGCAAGGATGACACCAAATATCCCTTAGACTCTGGATCTCAGTATATCTTGCATCAAATCTGTTATTTCAAGATAGCACTTATATGAGTTAAAGGGGTTGTTCACTACTTGCACAACCCCTTCTCAATTACTATATACCCCATGTAAAATAACAGCAGCCTGTCCTCACCTCCAGTGCAGGTGCCGTTTCAGCGATGATGGTGCTGGTTCTTCTAGGGCTTGTGTGACATTGTTATGTCACATGAGCCCTGCAGCCAATCAGCGGCAGCTAATGGGCCTTTTCACTTTCATTTCCACTGGATATAACATATCCCAAAGTAGTCAAAACTGCTGCTGCTCTCTCACTTTCTCCGGATGTCATCTTCAGCAAAAGGAAGTATGAAGCATTCCACTAGTGTCCACTGATTGGCTGCAGGGCTCATGTGACATAACAATATCATGCAAGCCCCAGGAAAACAAGCGTCAACATAGTTGGAATGGTACCGACACAGAAGTAAAGGCTGTTTTTATTTTACATGGGGGAATGTAGTATTGAGAAGTTGTCTAATTACTTGACAATCCCCGTATCCTTACAGAATTACTGGACAAAAGACATGGATCGAGTACATTTACTGGTCAGCTAAATGCAAACTTTGTCCTAATTGGTTTACGAACAGGCTGAACATTAAGTCCAACAATAGGAACCTTCATACAAGACAACTGCAGTGGCTGCTTGACCAGCTATTACTAAACCCAATGTTAATTTTCTAGTAATTGAAGAACTATTATAACCTCTTTAAAGTAGTCAGTTATATTTCAAGCTATCACCTTAATCTTATGCCAGATGTTGGTCTTGTGACGTTCTTATTGACTCCCTAGAATTAGCCTATGTTGATGTCATCTTTGCTGTCATCAAATGCTCTAGAGTGATCCTGATAGAATTTCCATAGCCAAGAGCAGAATCTAAGAGTTAGGGCACAATAACTGCAGAGGATTGTCAATTGGCATATGTTTTATATTCGCGTTTCGAACGCGACTCCGCTGTGACAAAGAACACCGGAGTTCGAAATGCACCATCCTCTCCCCCCACCCTTCCATTTTTTCACGACAAGTATGTATTTTTAAAAAAATCTATTTTTCAAATAAACACATTGGTTTTACCTGGAGCTGGACTTTCCTCTTGGGTACTGGCAGGTGCAGACTCATATGGCTGGTATACAGGCAGGGACTGGCAGGTAGGCACTGATGGGTGCAGGCTGATACAACTGGAATACAGGCAGGCACTAGTAGGTGCAGGCTTGTAAGGCTGATATACAGGTGAGCACGGCAGGTGCAGGCACATACGGTAAGCACGGCTGCTATATAGGAAGGCACTGGCAGGAGCAGGCTAGCTCGGCTTGTATACAGGGGGGCACGGCAGCTATACAGGTGGGAACGGCAGGTGTATGCAGGTACAGGCAGGTACTGGAAAACAAATTAGAACAGGAAAGCTGAGAAATAGTAAGCATGCAACAAGCAGAGCATGCACATTGCTTAGGCACCTCCCCACAGGTGGAGGTGCCTAAAATAATAAGTGTCTCCCAGCATTTAAGAGAGCGGGAGTATGCTAGCACCCAAAGCGCAGTGCCAAGGGATCTGGAAGCTGTGTACAGATCCTGGGCAGCAACTGCAGGAGGAGGAAGTGCAAGACAGGGGTCGTGGCAGTGAGTCGGCGTCTCTGCCAGGGGAGGGAGGAAGCATGCAGGACTCTGATGCTACACATTGCACACAGTCAAGGCACCCAGTACCAGAGGCTGTTAAATAACACCAAAACAACTTTGAGCCTCAGTTTTCAGTAAATACCAGTAGAATGATGTGCTGTACCAAAAAGCTCTATCTTGGTTTTTATCTGTCATAAGACTCTTTCCCTGAAGGCCTTTGTCTTACGTACATTTTGGCAAACTGCAGTCTAGTTTTTTTTATGTCTCTGTGTAAACAGTGGAGTCCTCCTGAATCTCTTGCCATAGCATTTCATTTCATTCAAATGTCGACGGATAGTTCACACGGACACTGATGCACCCTGAGCTTGCAGTACAGCTTGAATTTCTTTGGAACTTGATTGGGGCTCCTTATCCACCATCTGGACTATCTTGTGTTGCAATCTTTCATAAATTTTTCTCTGTCGTCAACATCCAGGGAAATTAGCTACAGTGCCATGGCTTGTAAACTTCTTGATTATGTTGCACACCATGGACAAAGGAGCTTGAAGATCTCTGGAGATGAACTTGTTACCTTGACATTGTTGATATTTTAAAAAAAATTTTGTTCTCAAGTCCTTAGACAGTTATCTTCTTCTCTTTCTGTTCTCCATATTTAGTGTGACACAGACCACAATGCAAAGATTGAATCAACTTCTCCTTTTTATCTGGTTTCAGGTGTAATTTTCATATTGCCCACACCTGTTACTTGCAAAAGGTGAGTTTGAACATGCATCACATGCATGAAACAAAGTTGCTTACCCACAATTTTGGAAAGGTGGCAACAATTTTGTCAGGCGCCTTTTTAGGGTTTTTGTGTGAAATTATGCCCAATTTCCCCCTTTTTTTTGTCTTTTTTTCTTGTTCCAATACACACAAAGGAAATAAGCATGTGTTTAACAAAACATGTAATTGCCATAATTTTCTGGGAGAAATACTTTCTTTGCTGGAACAATTTTAAGGATGCCAACACGTTCGGCCTATATTGTGTATATACGGAAAGTATTCAGACTCGTTTACATTTTTCACTCTTTGTTTCATTGCAGCCATTTGGTAAATGCAAAAAAAGTTCATTTTTTTCTCATTAATTAATGTACACTCTGCACCACATCTTTACTGAAAAAAAACAGAAATGTAGACATTTTTGCAAATTTATTAAAAAAGGAAAACTGAAATATCACATGGTCATAAGTATTCAGACCCTTTGCTCAGTATTGAGTTGAAGCACCTTTTGAGCTAGTACAGCCATGAGTCTTCTTGGGAATGATGTAACAAGTTTTTCACACCTGGATTTGGGGATCCTCTGCCATTTTGCCTTGCAGATCCTCTCCAGTTCCGTCAGGTTGGATGGTGAACGTTGGTGGACAGCCATTTTCAGGTCTCTCCCAATTGAGTTTAGGTCAGGGCTCTGGCTGAGCCAGTCAAGAATGGTCACAGAGTTGTTCTGAAGCCACTCTTTTGTTATTTTAGCTGTGTGCTTTGTGTCATTTTCTTGTTAGAAGTAGAAGGAGCCTTTGGCCAAGTCTGAGGTCCAGAGGCCTCTGAAAGAGGTTTTCATCCTATATATCTCTGTACTTTGCCGCATTCACGTTTACTTCAATTGCAACCAGTCGTCCTGTCCCTGCAGCTGAAAAACACCCCCATAGCACGATGCTGCCACCACCATGTTTCACTGTTGGGATTGTATTGGGCAGGTGATGAGCAGTGCCTGGTTTTCTCCACACAGACCTCTTAGAATTATCACCAAAAAGTTCTATCTTCGTCTCATCAGACCAGAGAATCTTATTTCTCATAGTCTAGGAGTCCTCCATGTGTTTTTTTTAGCAAACTCTATGCGGTCTTTCATATGTCTGGCACTGAGGAGAGGCTTCCTTCGGACCACTCTGCCACAAATGCCAGACTGGTTGAGGGTTGCAGTGATAGTTGACTTTGTGGAACTCTCTCCCATCTCCCTACTGCATCTGTGAAGCTAACACACAACCTAGTTGCATATTCAACCAGAGGGTGATTACACACCCATGATAGTCAGCATGAGAAAAGCAAAGAGCAAATACCTGCTCCGAACAAGCATATAAACCAGGAGAAAAAAGGAGCGTATAGGTTACCGAAAATGCAAAATCTTTTATTCAATAACAATGTGTATCTGTACATAAAAGTCATAAAGGACTTATAACACAGGTGGCAGCAGAAATTACATCAAATGCATTGCAAATCACTGTATATAGGACCCCACATATTTCCAGACCCGAGCCAAACCATACCCACAATGAGATTAGCGGGCACAGAAAAAATTGTTTATGAGAATAATAGTTTTATAAGACAAATTGCCCATATAACCAATATTAAGTAACATGGATGGCTCATCCAAATGGAGGGAAGAGATGAAAAAGCAAGAAAAACGACGAGGGGAGCTACAGAGCAATCAATAGGTATATATGCCTAAAAATCTAAGCACAATGCATGCCCAGTTAACACCTCACCCTTTGCTATGCGCAAATGTTTTAATAAAGTGCTAGTAGTGCCAATAAACAACAAAGGGAGCTACAAAAAAATTAGTTAGGTGATGCCTGAATATATAGGCACAATGCATGCCAAGTAAATACCTCTCCCTTTGCTGTAAGCCAATGTTTTAGAAAAGTGCTAGTAATACCAATAAACATCACCACCCCCCACTGGATATAATGAGGTCAGAGATCGTGAAACATGACATAGATGCAAAAGCAGATAAATAACCGCATAAATAGCCACATGGATCTTACCCAGGTATATGGGACAAGGTACCCCCAGCACAAGTGCAGCTGTCCGGTCCCGACGCACGTTTCGTGGGCTAAAACCCACTTTCTCAAGGGACGGTACATGGGAGCAGCAGACAAGGACCTTCTTAAGCTACAAGTCAGCAGTCACAGATGTGTAGCCCAGCTGTGACTGGAGTCACATGTCACCCTGGAGGATGCACGAAAGGTAAATCCATGATAACTTATAAGCACACATCACTTCACATTTTTCCTGGTTCCACCAGAGGGAGCCCTTGAGACAACAGTAGTGAGATGAAGCCAGTCTAGCTGCGAGTTAGCTAGTCGTTGGTTTTACCTCAGAGTGTCAGTTTACCTCAGCGAAGGAGATGAGAGCAGATAGTGCAGTTCTCCTCAGAACACCGGAGTGAGAGGATTCCTGTCAGAGCGTGTTGGAGAGGAAAATTACCTCAGAACGGCAGTTACCTCAGACGAGCTGTGAGGGAGAGATTAGATCTCCTCAGAACACCGGGGAGAGACTCCTGTCAGATTAGCCTGAGGGCTGAGGAAGTCTGAGCGAGAAGCTGACATCTACTGCTGCCTGTGCTTATGTTAAATGTGTGAGTAGGACGACAGGCAAGTGGAAAAGGGAAAGAGAGAGTGATTGAGGAGAAATAGCAACGATAGCTTACCTCCACTCTGCACTACCGGACACCGGGTCCGCGCATACCAGAATCTGCACGACTGGTAGGAGACACCGGCGACCCTGGACTTCAAGTCGCAGGGGCCCAGCAGTGCTGATACGTAACCAAGGTTAGGAAGACGGGGGATATGGCAGGTACCGCCATAGAGACACTGTCCTGTCCACAAGAAGACCTCACCACAAGATCAGCCGGGCGTAGCAAAGAGAAGGAGTTAAACTCTGTTTTATGCAAGTTAGAAACTCACATACATAAGAACGTAAGGAGGCCTTACACCTACTCAGTGATTACTGGACGTGCATCCTCCACCCTGACGGCCTCCCGGGACGTGCCTGCAACTTCATCATCAGTAAAGGTACAGAAAGAGACTGTCTTGTGTGTGTCTGCATTATTGCTCCTTCACCCCTACTGTAAGGTTCTGTGTACATGTTCCTGAAACTCAGTTTGTTCGTCAGCCATTTTACTTTCTGTCTTGCTGCAGCTATCTTGCCCTCAGTCAAAATGGAGTTTCCAGCTTGCATGTTCCCGCCCTGATTCTCTCCTTTTGCTTCTTAAGCAGCCACAGCTGAGCAATCAGTGCTTCAGAATCTAGCCTGCAGTGAACCTGTGACCTGACTCCTAAAGCCTTGG
This sequence comes from Oophaga sylvatica, assembly GCA_033576555.1. Classification (NCBI taxonomy): domain Eukaryota; kingdom Metazoa; phylum Chordata; class Amphibia; order Anura; family Dendrobatidae; genus Oophaga; species Oophaga sylvatica. The sequence goes on from JARQOD010002416.1 coordinate 21,712, forward strand.
ACCTTGTACTCCAGCTATTCCTACTGAGGAACTCTGAAGCACTTGTGGACTCTGAACCCTGCTCTTTGAAAGACCCACGTTTGCATGGACTTACGGTAACAGAGAAGAAGATCCTGAACCTGTTGTGGAGAGTGATTGCTGAGCTTAGATTACTCTGGCCTGCTGTGTCTCCTGCTTCTGTGTCTGCAAACTGTGTGACTATTTTTGCCAACTTGTATGAAGTAATACAAGACTTTCTATATCAAACCTGTGTCTCATGTATTTTCATCGCACCCAAGCACAAGACGCTATATGAACTGTACTACATACATTACAAGATTCTGAAGCCAAAACGTTAGTGTCTGCTGGGTCTGGAAAGGCTGTGTCTGCTGTAACTGTGGATATCGGATGTCCGGTTGTACTTTCTGTGATGACAGTGGTTGTGACTTCTCACAACCATTCCAGGTGAGCAATTCCCTTAAGTGTTTTTTTTTCTGCAGTGTTACCACAGGTAAACACTATTGTTTTTTTTTTCTTCTCTTTTCTCTTTTTTGTCTGCTGTAACTGCGGATATCAGATGTCCGGGTGAACTTTCTGTGATGATAGTGGTTGTGACTTCTCACAACCATTCCAGGTGAGCAGTTCCCTTAATTTTTTTTTTTTCTCTTACAGTGTTACCACAGGTAAACACTATTGTTTTTTTTTTTTTTCTCCTCTCCTCTTCTTCCAGTACTCCTGTCTTAAAAGATCTGGAAAATGGAGGCCCGCATAAAGGAACTTTGCGGAGTGACTGATAATATCCTTGCAGATTTGCAGAATATAAAGACCCGTTTTTCAAGCCTACAGGATCTCACTAATCACAATTTGCAAGTGTTTGGACAGACTGCCCAGGATTTGCGAGCCAGGATTGAGGTTCTAGAAGAGCGAGTCCAGGCTCCTGCCATAGCCCCGAGTTCTGGGATTCCCAAGTTGCCCCCTTTTCGTTTTGGCGGTGAACGTGAGAAATTCAGGGGATTTATTAATCAATGCAATCTTTTTTTTTCTGCACAATTTCCCACTGAACGATCTAAGGTGCTTACTATAATTATGTTGCTTACCAACAAGGCTTTGATGTGAGCAAACCCTCTGATTGAGACTGAGGATGATTGTTTGAATCACCTTGATGCTTTTATTTCAGCCATGGGGCAGGTGTTTGATGACCCCAATCGAGGTGCAACAGCTGAAGCAGCCATGTTAGCTTTGCGCCAAGGTAAGCACTCGGTAGCTGAATATGCCTTGGATTTCAGGAGATGGGCCCTTGATACCACCTGGGACAGTTCCGCCAAAAAATCTATTTTTCGAAAGGGGTTATCTCCACTGATTAAGGATGAACTTGCTCGTGCCGACCCTCCCACTGCGTTAGGTGACTTTATTAACTACTGCATCCGTATTGATACTCGTCTGACTGAACGCAGGCAAGAGAGATGGTTCGAAAGCAATCGCACTAACCTTTTCCTACCTTCCTCTCCAGCTAAGGAACCTTTGAGTAGGATTACACGGGAACCTGAACCTGAACCCATGCAGGTAGACTCTTTACAACGACGGGTTAGTGATGCACGCAAGGAACATCGTTTTAAGGAAAATCTGTTTCTATTGTGGTAAGTCAGGGCACTTCATTATAAACTGCCCCAGCCGTTCTCGTAAGACTACTGCAGCACTCATTCATTGTGAGTGTTGCGAGAGGGGATCTGTCAGGTCCGAGCCTCAGGCTCCAGAGAGATCTGCAGCAACAGATCTTGATTTCTCGGACTTAAACTCCGTTACCTCTGAGGACGTTGACTGTGTAAACGCTGTCATTTTTCAAGTTTCCTCAGCGGTGTCCCAGCTGAGTTGTAAGAAAAACAATTCTCATTGCTTTCTTTCCATCAAACTCTGGGTTGACTCAGCTTGGGTGTCTAGCTCTGCTATGATCGACTCAGGGGCAAGTGGAAATTTTATGGATGTCTCCTTTGCTCTGAAACAGGGGATACGTTCAGTGAAGAAGGCTACTCCAGTACAGATGGAAACTGTGGATGGCTCCCTGCTGACCTCTGGACCAGTGGATCAGGAAACAGAGCCTTTGAGGGTTCTTATGGGTAAAGATCATCAAGAGAAACTGTCCTTTATGCTTATTTCTTCTCCCCACTTTCCCATTATTCTAGGGCTACCATGGCTGCAGGCTCAGAATCCTACCATTAACTGGGAGACCAAGGAATTACACTTTCCAGAGAAACAGATGAGTCCAAAAGTTTCAGCTTGCTCTGTTCCTAAAGGAACCATGTCAGTCCCTGAACTACCAGCTGTATACCAGGACTATGTGGATTTATGTGACAAGAAGAACGCTGACCAGCTTCCTCCTCACCGTCCATATGATTGTCCAATTGAATTATTGCCTGGAGCAGAGATACCTTTTGGTAAGATCTACCCCCTGGCGGGGCCCGAGCTAAAGGCTTTAAAGGATTACATAGACGAAAATCTAGCCAAGGGCTTCATACGCCCCTCTTCATCTCCTGCAGGTGCACCCATCTTCTTTGTAAAGAAGAAAGATGGATCTCTGAGACCATGCGTAGACTATAGGGAACTCAATAAGGTTACTATTAGAAACCGTTATCCATTGCCTTTAATCCCTGAGTTATTGGAGAGAGTGCGACATGCCAAAATTTTCTCTAAACTAGATCTTCGTGGGGCCTATAACTTAGTCCGTATTAGACCTGGGGATGAATGGAAGACTGCATTCAGGTCACGCTATGGACACTTTGAATATCTAGTTATGCCTTTTGGTCTGAGTACCGCCCCAGCCACTTTCCAACACTTGGTGAATGACATCTTCAGGGATCTCCTAGATACATTCGTGGTAATTTATTTGGATGATATTCTAATTTTTTCTAACTCCACAGAGGAACATCATGGACATGTGAGAATGGTCTTGGAACGTCTAAGACAAAATCATCTTTACATCAAACTTGAAAAGTGTGAATTCCATAGGACCGAAATTCAATTTCTGGGGTATGTACTGTCTACACAAGGAATTAGTATGGATGGAAGCAAAACCCAAGCCATCAAGGATTGGCCAAGTCCTAGAAATGTGAAGGAGGTACAGCGCTTCATCGGTTTGCCAACTTCATAGACGTTTCATTAGAAATTTCTCTGAGGTAGTGTCACCTATCACCCAACTTACCCGGAAAGAGTCTAGGTTCTCCTGGACTCCCCAAGCCCAGGAAGCATTTTCCCGTCTAAAAGATAAATTTACCACTGCACCTATCCTAGTACATCCCAACCCCGAGCTTGCCTTCATAATAGAGGTGGATGCTTCAGACTGTGCCGTTGGAGCTATACTCTCTCAGAGAACAGGTGAGAAGAATGTCTTGCATCCCTGTGCCTTCTTTTCCCAGCAGTTGTCTTCGGCTGAGAGAACTACGATGTGGGCAATAGAGAGTTGTTGGCCATTATTGCCGCCTTCAAAGAATGGAGACACCTTCTTCAGGGAGCTGCACAGCAAATAGTCGTCCTGACAGATCATCGTAACCTTGAGTTTATCAGGTCGGCTAAGTGCCTGACTCCTCGCCAGGCTCGCTGGAATCTTTTCTCAAACCAATTTAATTTTATCATTTCTTATAGACCAGGATCGCGCAATGGAAAGGCTGATGCACTCTCTAGGATTTACTCAGCAGAGACACGTCCAATTACTCCTCCTAAGACTATTCTTCCTGACTCTAGATTCCTAGGAGTAATTCATAATCAAGACCTACTTAAGGACATCAAGGAAGCATACCATGCGGATTCCTTTTTGGCACAACCCCCAAGGGACGTAAGTCTTGTCTTTAAGAATGGTGTGTGGATTCAGGGACAACGCTGTATATTCCTGAAACAGTCAGATTGAGAGTATTGCAACTCATTCACGATTCCAAGATAGCTGGGCATAGAGGAATTCTAAAGACACAGGAATTTCTCTCTCGTTTCTTTTGGTGGCCCACTTGCAGAAGGATGTTTTAAACTATGTCACTTCATGTGAAGTCTGTGCAAGATGCAAAACACCTCGCTCCTCACCAACTGGTCTGTTACAGCCTCTTCCCACCCCGTCCCGCCCGTGGGGATCCATTTCTATGGACTTCATTGTGGAGTTACCAACCTCTCAAGGGAAGAACACCATTCTAGTGGTGGTTGACCGTCTAACAAAGGCAGCTCATTTTATCCCTTGTGTCGGCTTACCCACTGCAAAACAGACATCAGATTTGATGATTAAAGATGTGTTTCGCTTACATGGAGTACCGGATGAGGTTATTTCGGATCGAGGGGTGCAATTCACTTCTAGGTTTTGGCAAAATTTCTGTGCAGCATTGGACATTAAAGTAAACCTTTCTTCTGCTTTTCATCCCCAGACTAATGGACAGACCGAACGAACCAATCAAACCCTGGAGCAGTATCTCCGCTGCTTTATCTGCCACCTACAGGATGATTGGGTGGATCTACTTCCATTAGCTGAGTTCTCGTATAACAACTCTCAGAGTGCCTCCACTAAGCAGTCTCCTTTTTACTCTAATCTAGGTTATCATCCTAACATTCTACCACGATTTCCCATAGAAACGCCTTTACCAGCAGTGGCTGAAAGAATCACGTCTTTACAGAAGAATATGGATCTTCTAAAGGAGAATCTGGAATCGGCTCAGGAAAGGTACAAGAAAGCAGCAGATAAATTTCGTAAACCTGCACCAGCTTTCAAGGTAGGAGACTTGGTCTGGCTGTCAACCAGAAATCTTAAGTTAAGGATTCCATCGTCTAAGTTGGGACATAAGTACATTGGACCCTATAAAATCAGTAAAATTATAAGTGCCGTTGCTTGTCGTCTTCAACTGCCCAGAACTATGAGAATTCACCCTGTCTTTCATGTATCCCTACTAAAGGCTGCGACACCCAATACGTTTCCTGGACGTTCTTCTCCTTGCCCTGACCCAGTGCTAGTCGATGGTCAGGAAGAATTTGTGGTGGAAAGGATTTTAGATTCCAGGTTGTATAGAAATCAGTTACAATATCTGATTAAATGGCAGGGCTACCCAGTGGAGGACAACTCATGGGAACCAGTCAATAACGTTAATGCTCCTCGCTTGCTCCGTCAGTTTCATCAGAGGTACCCACACAAGCCTGGCCTGAGGTCATCCGGAGGTTGTCCCTAAGGGGGGAGTAATGTAAGGTTCTGTGTACATGTTCCTAAAACTCAGTTTGTTCGTCAGCCATTTTTACTTTCTGTCTTGCTGCAGCTATCTTGCCCTCAGTCAAAATGGAGTTTCCAGCTTGCATGTTCCCGCCCTGATTCTCTCCTTTTGCTTCTTAAGCAGCCACAGCTGAGCAATCAGTGCTTCAGAATCTAGCCTGCAGTGAACCTGTGACCTGACTCCTAAAGCCTTGGACCTTGTACTCCAGCTATTCCTACTGAGGAACTCTGAAGCACTTGTGGACTCTGAACCCTGCTCTTTGAAAGACCCACGTTTGCATGGACTTACGGTAACAGAGAAGAAGATCCTGAACCTGTTGTGGAGAGTGATTGCTGAGCTTAGATTACTCTGGCCTGCTGTGTCTCCTGCTTCTGTGTCTGCAAACTGTGTGACTATTTTTGCCAACTTGTATGAAGTAATACAAGACTTTCTATATCAAACCTGTGTCTCATGTATTTTCATCGCACCCAAGCACAAGACGCTATATGAACTGTACTACATACATTACACCTACACCGCCATATACCTCGAGGGATCAGTCTCGCCTGTGGGAGACTTAACACCTTGCTGCCCAGTAACAACCCCTCAGAGGATCTACCCTGCAGCGCTGGTCACCCTGACCAGGAACCACAGGTGGCGTCACGAACATTTCTACAATCCCCTGTAAATATCCCCCTTTTAGTGAGCGCCCAGGGCAACGGACCGAGCTGCGCTACCCGTGACATCCCCCAGTGAAGTGAACTGGCTCGGTGCCGAGTACCCCACAGCCCTGTTACGTGCGACTCATCTATTTTGGTGTCACGAACAGGATAAGAAGCTCGCTATACGTGAGTCCTGTGTGCCTGAATTGGACTGTTTTTGTGCTATAGACTGTGTCGTTGTTTTTGAGATTTTTGGCGCCAATTGTCCGCCATTGCCCGCCAAAGTACAGTGCTACAGCACAAGGAGAAGGGACGTACCTGCAGAAAGCGCACGGAGTCCCGGACACGCCCCCAACGCTGACGCGGCGGAAGGCCCTTCCACATCGCTAGGCCCGGAGAGCTGCAGCCTTCAGGAGAAGGTAGGCCACACTTAACTAGGGGGGCGCAGACATGTCGCAGCCGCAAGCTGACAGCGCGGCCGAGGGCGACCGCTCCAATGACTTACCCGCCGGCGCTGCCGCGCAGGATGGAAACGGTGGCCTCTCACCCGATCCTGTGGCTCCGATAGTACCGCTGACGCTCCCATACCTGCCTGGAGCAAAGTGGCTCCCTCAGTATAGCGGTAAGCCAGACACCCTGTCAGGGTTTAAGCGTAAAATATGCAGTATAATGGACATGTACCCTATGACAGAGAAACAAAGAGCTGCAGTGGTATTGGGACAATTGACTGGTGCTGCAGAGAGGGAAGTAGAGACCTGGACAGCTGCAGACCAGGAATCAGTGCTTTAAATTTTCTTAAAGCTACAAACTATTTTTGAGGACCGCACTGAAACAGATCTCTGGATGAGGTTTTAGCAATGCTCCCAGAGACCAGATGACAGTATTAGGGACTACGCCTGCCGACTACAGGGGGCCCTGCGAGCTCTCAAACAGTTCAACCCTATAAGTGCCATTAATGAAAGCAAAATGTTGAAGGAACAATTTGTACGGGGACTGAGGTCCCAAGCTGAAAGCAGAACTGTGCACTGGTGGTCCTTGGATCATCCCGACGCTACCTTTGATGCCCTAAAAGATATGGCTATAAAAGGACTGCGACCCCTGGAGAAGCCCGAGGTGTCGACCCAGTGTCACCCGGGTGAAGCCACTCTAAAGCCGGCAGCATCCACCTTTTCCCCGCTGGTGGCGGAAGCCAAAACGCAGGTGGCGCCCCCTACTGAGTTGGACTGTCTGCGCTCAGAAGTGCGCCAGCTGACTAAAAACCTGGCTGCTGTAATGAGTGCCCTGCAACTGAGGAAGGAGGAAAGATCCTGCTAGCCGACTGTCCAGAGGATGTCCCTTGGATGAACCGGAGGAAAAGGAGGACGTCGCCCCACCGGAGGAGGACAACGCCACCCCCAGGAGCGACCCCTGATCAGCACCATCCTCGCCGAGAGATCATCTGCTACCGTTGCAACAGAGAAGGTCATCTAGCCCGACAGTGTCCTTTAAACGAGCAGATCCTGGGTCCGAGGGCCAACACCCAGGAATAGACTCATCAGGCCCCTCAGACTGGAACCGCAGGTTTGTGGGAGGAAGACCCTACCTGTCCATCATCCTGGACGGGATCGCAATCCCTGCCCTGCTGGACACTGGATCTCAGGTGACCATCATACCTGATGTCCTGTATAATAAGTTTTGGTCCATGGACAGTCTCCAGCCCCCGAGCCCTGATTTTGCTGTGTATGCCTCTAATGGTCTCCCTGTTGATATACTCGGAGCCAAAAACGTGGATGTAAAGGTGGGCAGAGTGGAGCTGAAGGACCAGGGACTCTTAGTAGTAAAGACTGTAAATGAGGAAAATGGCTTAAATGTGGTTTTAGGTACAAACATTATTAGTAACTGTCTGGGAGAAGTTGTGTTTTTGCTCCAACAGCTCGCCGAAGTTGCCAGGCCAGAGCAGAAGGGAGTGATCCAGAGGGAGATCCGGGCCCTGATGTGCCAGCAGCAAGCGAAGCTGACAGATGGTGAAATTGGTAATGTACGGGTGACAGACCCGAACCCCATTGTGATACCCCCAATGAGTGAAATGCTTATATGGTGTAGAGCAGCAATAGGTCTGAGAGGACAGAACTACCAAGCAGTAGTAGAGCCCCATTGTTCAGAGCACAGACCTACACTCTTGACTGCTAGAGGGGTAGTGGAAGTACGAAATGGGAGAGTACCTGTACGTCTTCTCAACTGGGGAGAAGATGAAGTGAATTTACCACGTTATGCCACTGTTGCTAAATTACATACCGTAGATAACAACTCTATTCTCACGACAGAGTCCTTAGCCTCCCGCCAACCAGCGGAGGATAATAACCCAGCAACCCAGGTGGAGGATTGGTGTCAGCAGCTCCATGTCGGGACAGACACCACTCCAGCCCACCAGAAACAAGGAGTACTACGGGTGGTACAGGAGTACACACAGGTATTTAGCAAACATCCACTTGACTTTGGGACAATTAAGGGAGTACAACATCATATCCCTACAGGCAGCCATCCTCCCATCAAAGAGCGGTACAGGCCTATACCTCCAGCACACTACCAGAAAGCTAAGGAAATGTTGCGTGACATGAAGGAAGCAGGGGTGATAAGGGATAGTTGTAGTCCCTGGGCAGCACCTCTAGTCCTAGTTAGGAAAAAGGATGGAAGCATGAGAATGTGTGTAGATTACAGACAAGTAAATCGCATAACACATAAAGATGCATACCCTTTACCACGCATTGAGGAATCCTTAGCTGCCTTAAAAACTGCTAACTACTTTTCCACCCTCGACCTCACTAGTGGGTACTGGCAAGTAGCTGTGGCTGAGGAGGATCGGGAGAAGACGGCTTTCACCACCCCGATGGGACTCTGTGAGTTTGACAGAATGCTGTTTGGACTCAGCAGTGCCCCGGGAACGTTCCAGAGAGTGATGGAGAGTTGCCTGGGACATCTCAACTTTGAAACTGTGTTGCTGTACCTGGACGACGTAATTGTGTACTCCAAGACGTATGAGGATCATCTGAAGCACCTGGCAGAGGTATTCGAGTCACTGTCCAAATATGGAATGAAACTGAAGCCTTCAAAGTGCCATCTGCTCAAACAAAAGGTACAGTACTTGGGACATATTGTCAGCTCAGAAGGAGTAGCGCCAGACCCTGAGAAGGTCACTGCCATCCAGAAATGGCCGGAGCCGAAGAATCTCAAGGAGGTGCGCCAGTTCCTGGGACTGACAGGTTACTACCGGAGGTTTGTAAAGGACTACACCAAGAAAGCAGCGTGTAAGGTTCTGTGTATCTGTTTCTGAAACTCAGTTTGTTCGTCGGCCATTTTGCTTTCTGTTTTGCTGCAGCTATCTTGCCCTCAGTCAAAATGGAGTTTTCCAGCTTGCATGTTCCCGCCCTGATTCTCTCCGTTTGCTTCTTAAACAGCCACAGCTGAGCAATCAGTGCTTCAGAATCTAGCCTGCAGTGAACCTGTGTTCTGACTCCTGAAGCCTTGGACCTTGTACTCCAGCCATTCCTACTGAGGAACTCTGAAGCACTTGTGGACTCTGAACTCTGCTCTTGAGAGCCTCACGTTTGCATGGACTTGCGGTAACAGAGAAGAAGATCTGAATCTGTTGTGGAGAGTTATTGCTGAGCTTAGATTACTCTGGCCTGCTGTGTCTCCTGCTTCTGTGTTTGCAACCTGTGTGTTTATTTTTGCCAATTTGTATGAAGCAATACAAGACTTTCTTTATCAACCTGTGTCTCAAGTATTTTCATCGCACCCAAGCACAAGACGCTATATGAACTGTACCACATACATTACAAGATTCTGAAGCCAAACGTTAGTGTCTGCTGGTCTGGAAAGGCTTGTCTGCTGTACTGTGGATATCGGATGTCCGGTTGTACTTTCTGTGATGACAGTGGTTGTGACTTCTCACAACCATTCCAGGTGAGCAATTCCCTTAAGTTTTATATCTGCAGTGTTATCACAGGTAAACACTATTGTTTTTTTTTTTTGTTTTTTTTTTTCTCTTCTCTTTTTGTCTGCTGAAACTCTGGATATCAGATGTCTGGTTGAAAGCTTTCTGTGATGATAGTGGTTGTGACTTCTCACAACCATTCCAGGTGAGCAGTTCCCTTAAAGTTTTTTCTTTCTTCAGTGTTGCCACAGGTGAACACTATTGTTTTTTTTTTTTTTCTCCTCTTCTTCCAGTATCCTGTCTTAAAAGATCTGGAAAATGGAGGCCCGCATAAAGGAACTTTGCGGAGTGACTGATAATATCCTTGCAGATTTGCAGAATATAAAGACCCGTTTTACAAATCTTCAGGACCTAAATAATCACAATTTGCAAGTGGTTGGACAGACTACCCAGGATTTGCGAGCCAGGATTGAGGTTCTGGAGGGGCGAGTCCAGGCTCCTGCCGTGGCCCCGAGTTCTGGGATTCCCAAGTTGCCCCCTTTTCGTTTTGGTGGTGAACGTGAAAAATTCAGGGGATTTGTTAATCAATGCAATCTTTTTTTTCTGCACATGCTTCACAATTTCCTACTGAACGATCTAAGGTGCTTACTATAATTATGTTGCTTACCAACAAGGCTTTGATGTGGGCAAACCCTCTGATTGAGACTGAGGATGATTGTTTGAATCACCTTGATGATTTTATTTCAGCCATGGGGCAGGTGTTTGATGACCCCAATCGAGGTGCAACAGCTGAAGCAGCCATGTTAGCTTTGCGCCAAGGTAAGCACTCGGTAGCTGAATATGCCTTGGATTTCAGGAGATGGGCCCTTGATACCACCTGGAACAATTCCGCCAAAAAAATCTATTTTTCGAAAGGGGTTATCCCCACTGATTAAGGATGAACTTGCTCGTGCCGACCCTCCCACTGCGTTAGGTGACTTTATTAACTACTGCATCCGTATTGATACTCGTTTAACTGAACGCAGGCAAGAGAGATGGTTCGAAAGCAATCGTACTAACCTTTTCCTACCTTCCTCTCCAGCTAAGGAACCTTTGAATAGGAACCTGAACCTGAACCCATGCAGGTAGACTCTTTACTACGACGGGTTAGTGATGCACGCAAGGAACATCGTTTTAAGGAGAATCTATGTTTTTATTGTGGTAAGTCAGGGCACTTTATTATTAACTGCCCCAGCCGTTCTCGCAAGACTACTGCAGCACTCATTCATTGTGAGTGTTGCGAGAGGGGATCTGTCAGGTCCGAGCCTCAGGCTCCAGAGACATCTGCAGCAACAGATCTTGATTTCTCGGACTTAAACTCCGTTACCTCTGAGGACGTTGACTGTGTAAATGCTGCCATCTTTCAAGTTTCCTCAGCGGTGTCCCAGCTGAGTTGTAAAAAAAACAATTCTCACTGTTTTCTTTCCATCAAACTCTGGGTTGACTCAGCCTGGGTGTCTAGCTCTGCTATGATCGACTCAGGTGCAAGTGGAAATTTTATGGATGTCTCCTTTGCTCTGAAACAGGGAATACGTTCAGTGAAGAAGGCTACTCCAGTACAGATGGAAACTGTGGATGGCTCCCTGCTGACCTCTGGACCAGTGGATCAGGAAACAGAGCCTTTAAAGGTTCTTATGGGTAAAGATCATTAAGAGAAACTGTCCTTTATGCTTATCTCTTCTCCTCACTTTCCCATTATTCTAGGGCTACCATGGCTGCAGGCTCAGAATCCTACCATTAACTGGGAGACCAAGGAATTACACTTTCCAGAGAAACAGATGAGTCCAAAAATTTCAGCTTGCTCTGTTCCTAAAGGAACCATGTCAGTCCCTGAACTACCAGCTGTATACCAGGACTATGTGGATTTATGTGACAAGAAGAACGCTGACCAGCTTCCTCCTCACCGTCCATATGATTGTCCAATTGAATTATTGCCTGGAGCAGAGATACCTTTTGGTAAGATCTACCCCCTGGCGGGGCCCGAGCTGAAGGCTTTAAAAGAGTACATAGACGAAAATCTAGCCAAGGGCTTCATACGCCCCTCTTCATCTCCTGCAGGGGCACCCATATTCTTTGTAAAGAAGAAAGATGGATCCCTGAGACCATGCGTAGACTATAGGGAACTCAATAAGGTTACTATTAGAAACCGTTATCCATTGCCTTTAATCCCTGAGTTATTGGAGAGAGTGCGACATGCCAAAATTTTTTCTAAACTAGATCTTCGTGGGGCCTATAACTTAGTCCGTATTAGACCTGGGGATGAATGGAAGACTGCATTCAGGTCACGCTATGGACACTTTGAATATCTAGTTATGCCTTTTGGTCTGAGTACCGCCCCAGCCACTTTCCAACACTTGGTGAATGACATCTTCAGGGATCTCCTGGATACATTCGTGGTAATTTATTTGGATGATATTTTAATTTTTTCTAACTCCACAGAGGAACATCATGGACATGTGAGAATGGTCTTGGAACATCTAAGACAAAATCATCTTTACATCAAGCTTGAAAAGTGTGAATTCCATAAGACCGAAATTCAATTTCTGGGGTATGTACTGTCTACACAAGGAATTAGTATGGATGGAAGTAAAACCCAAGCCATCAATGATTGGCCAAGTCCTAGAAATGTGAAGGAGGTACAGCGCTTCATCGGGTTTGCAAACTTCTATAGACGTTTCATTAGAAATTTCTCTGAGGTAGTGTCACCTATCACCCAACTTACCCGGAAAGAGTCTAAGTTCTCCTGGACTCCCCAAGCCCAGGAAGCATTTTCCCGTCTAAAAGATAAATTTACCACTGCACCTATCCTAGTACATCCCAACCCAGAGCTTGCCTTCATAATAGAGGTGGATGCTTCAGACTGTGCCGTGGGAGCTATACTCTCTCAGAGAACAGGTGAGAAGAATGTCTTGCATCCCTGTGCCTTCTTTTCCCAGCAGTTGTCTTCGGCTGAGAAGAACTACGATGTGGGCAATAGAGAGTTGTTGGCCATTATTGCCGCCTTCAAAGAATGGAGACACCTTCTTCAAGGAGCTGCACAGCAAATAGTCGTTCTGACAGATCATCGTAACCTTGAGTTTATCAGGTCGGCTAAGTGCCTGACTCCTCGCCAGGCTCGCTGGAATCTTTTCTTAAACCAATTTAATTTTATTATTTCTTATAGACCAGGATCGCGCAATGGAAAGGCTGATGCACTCTCTAGGATTTACTCAGCAGAGACACGTCCAATTACTCCTCCTAAGACTATTCTTCCTGACTCTAGATTCCTAGGAGTGATTCATCATCAAGACCTAATTAAAGACATCAAGGAAGCATACCATGCGGATTCTTTTTTGGCTCAACCCCCAAGGGACGTAAGTCTTGTCTTTAAGAATGGTGTGTGGATTCTGGGACAACGTCTGTATATACCTGAAACAGTCAGATTGAGAGTATTGCAACTCATTCACGATTCCAAAATAGCCGGGCATAGAGGAATTCTAAAGACACAGGAATTTCTTTCTCGTTTCTTTTGGTGGCCCACTTGTAGGAAGGATGTTTTGGACTATGTCACTTCGTGTGAGGTTTGTGCAAGATGCAAAACACCTCGCTCTTCACTAGAGTTGAGCGATACTTTCCGATATCCTAAAGTATCGGAATCGGAATGGTATCGCCGATATCACTAAAATATCGGCGATACCCGATACCGATACCGGAAGTCCCATGTAAGTCTATGGGAACAAAATATCGCAACTAAAAAAAACCCATTCTTTCCTTGTAAACACTAAATATACACACATAGAATACATATATATATATATACATGTCATTGTGACATATATATATACATATATATGTATAGTTTATACACTTCTACATAGTAAAATATCCTCTCATTCAATTGCCGGGTAAAGCCGGCTTCAGTGAAAAGACAGAAGCACCCGACATGAAATGACACTTGGTGTACATAGGGTTAACCATGTCTTTTCATGTCGTTTGCTATCTGATTTGCACAAACAATTAAATCAGACTATGTGTGCAAAATTTCACACCTGTAGGGGTTAATTAAAGGTGTAAATTCGTTGTAAAAAAAACGGACTTTTTTTGCTACGAATTTACACCTTTAATTAACCCCTACAGGTGTGAAATTTAGCACACATAGTCTGATTTAATTGTTTGTGCAAATTAGGCTGGAGTCACACACAACCACAAAAAATCGGTCCGTTTTAGACGGTCGACAATCGGATCAAAATAAAAACATCACACATCCTTCTGGCATCCGATTTTCCTTCAAAGATGCGATTTAATCGCATGTGTGTGTACCTTGTAACATCCGATTTTCATCCGACTTGCGAGATTTTCTCGCAGGCTTGCAAAACTGACATATAATGGATCCAAAAGAATAGTATTTAAATGCCAAAAGAAAGAATAGATATATACACATATATATATATATATATATATATATATATATGTCATTGTGACATATATATATATACATATATTTATAGTTCTTACACTTCTACATACTGTTATAGCCGCTAATTCAATTGCCGGCTTCAGTGAAATCACAGAAGCCGACATGAAATGATACATTGTTTCCACACATTTAACCATGTAATTTCATGTATTTTTATATATGTTTGAAACATACAATTACATGAGTATATGTGTGCTAAATTTCAGACATGTAGGGGTTAATTAAAGGTGTAAATTCGTTGTAAAAAAACCGGACTTTTTTTGCTACGAATTTACACCTTTAATTAACCCCTACAGGTGTGAAATTTTGCACACATAGTCTGATTTAATTGTTTGTGCAAATTAGGCTGGAGTCACACACAACCACAAAAAATCGGTCCGTTTTAGACGGTCGACAATCGGATCAAAATAAAAACATCACACATCCTTCTGGCATCCGATTTTCCTTCAAAGATGCGATTTAATCGCATGTGTGTGTACCTTGTAACATCCGATTTTCATCCGACTTGCGAGATTTTCTCGCAGGCTTGCAAAACTGACATATAATGGATCCAAAAGAATAGTATTTAAATGCCAAAAGAAAGAATAGATATATACACATATATATATATATATATATATATATGTCATTGTGACATATATATATATACATATATTTATAGTTCTTACACTTCTACATACTGTTATAGCCGCTAATTCAATTGCCGGCTTCAGTGAAATCACAGAAGCCGACATGAAATGATACATTGTTTCCACACATTTAACCATGTAATTTCATGTATTTTTAATATGTTTGAAACATACAATTACATGAGTATATGTGTGCTAAATTTCAGACATGTAGGGGTTAATTAAAGGTGTAAATTCGTTGTAAAAAAAAACGGACTTTTTTTGCTACGAATTTACACCTTTAATTAACCCCTACAGGTGTGAAATTTGCACACATAGTCTGATTTAATTGTTTGTGCAAATTAGGCTGGAGTCACACACAACCACAAAAATCGGTCCGTTTTAGACGGTCGACAATCGGATCAAAATAAAAACATCACACATCCTTCTGGCATCCGATTTTCCTTCAAAGATGCGATTTAATCGCATGTGTGTGTACCTTGTAACATCCGATTTTCATCCGACTTGCGAGATTTTCTCGCAGGCTTGCAAAACTGACATATAATGGATCCAAAAGAATAGTATTTAAATGCCAAAAGAAAGAATAGATATATACACATATATATATATATATATATATATATATATGTCATTGTGACATATATATATATATACATATATTTATAGTTCTTACACTTCTACATACTGTTATAGCCGCTAATTCAATTGCCGGCTTCAGTGAAATCACAGAAGCCGACATGAAATGATACATTGTTTCCACACATTTAACCATGTAATTTCATGTATTTTTATATATGTTTGAAACATACAATTACATGAGTATATGTGTGCTAAATTTCAGACATGTAGGGGTTAATTAAAGGTGTAAATTCGTTAAAAAAAAATGCGTGGGCTCCCGCTGTATTTTCTCCACCAGACAGACAAAGCAAGCGAGTGGGGGCAGATAATAATAGCCTAGGAGGGTACATTTTTTTTGTGCCCCCCCCTGGCTACTAACATCTGCCCCCAGACACCCCAGAAAGGGCAAATCTATAATTAGATTCGCCCTTTCTGGCACTTTGCCCGTCTATTCCCATTGCCCTGTAGCGGTGGCGAATGGGTTAATAAGGGGTTAAAATGACCTTGCAATTGAAAGGTCACTTTAAGCCAGGTTAATAATTGATAGCTGTCAATTAGGCAACTATCAATTATTAATCCTATTGTATGAAAGAAAAATCAAACACACACACTTTAATAAAAAATAAGTTTAATGAAATAATCACACAGTTTTTGACCATATTTTATTTTCCTGCTAAAACCATTTCCTGTAATAAAAATAAAATAAAAAAAGCAAAATTATACTTACCAATCCGATGTACAGTCAGGTCCCACGGTGTAATCCATCAGAAAGGGTTAACAGGCTAAAGGTCGCAGAGAGCTAATAATGCTGTCTCAGACCTGTATTCCCCTGAATGAATAACTTCCTCTCCCAGCGAAAGTAGAGGAATAGATTCATGAATGGAGCTTAATTGATTTCTTGCCAATTTAACTGTAGTGACCTGACCTAAAGGGAAAGTGGACACAATCAATTAAGCTTCATTCATGAAACACATCCTCTCCTGTCGCCAGGAGAGGAACTTATTCATTCATGAGCTTTGAGCTGAGCATGCAGGATTACTTGCACTGCTTGGCTCAAAGCTAGTTAACCCTTTGTGAAGGATTACAGCGTGGGACGTGACAGATCGGCGGAATAGGTAAGAATAATGTTGTTTTATTTCTTTTTCTTTATTTTAGGAGATCAATGGCTTCGCACGGATTTAGTGTAAAATAAAATATGGTCAAAAAAATGTGTTTTTATTTCATTAAAATTATTTATTCTTAAAGTGTGTGTGTTTTTTTATTTACTTCAATAGGATTAATAATTGATAGTTGTCTAATTGACAGCTATCAATCATTAACCTGCCTTAAGGTCACCTTTCAATTGCAAGGTGACAGTAAGGTGAGATTAACCCATTCGCCACCGCTACAGGGCAATGGGAATAGACGGGCAAAGTGCCAGAAAGGGCGAATCTAATTATAGATTTGCCCTTTCTGGGTGTCTGGGGGCAGATGTTAGTAGCCAGGGGGGCACAAAAAAATGCACCCTCCCTGGGCTATTATTATCTGCCCCCACTCGCTTTGCTTTGTCTGTCTGGTGGAGAAAATACAGCGGGAGCCCACGCATTTTTTTTCAACGAAATTACACCTTTAATTAACCCCTACATGTCTGAAATTTTGCACAAATACACTCATGTAATTGTATGTTTCAAACATATATAAAAATACATGAAATTACATGGTTAAATGTGTGGAAACAATGTATCATTTCATGTCGGCTTCTGTGATTTCACAAAACCCGGCAATTGAATTAGCGGCTATTACAGTATGTAAAAGTCTAGGAACTATAAATATATGTATATATACATGTCACAATGACATGTATATATATATGTATGTGTTCTATGTGTATATATCTATTCTTTCTAGTCTTTATTAAAGCTGTCAGTGTGATTTTACAGTATAGGCGGGGATGAATTGCCGGCTTTTCTAAAGGACACCGATGCGATTTCATCGCAAGTCACACAGTGTGGTCCGTTTGTAATCAGATTTTTCATCGCTCCCATAGACTTGCATTGGCGATTGTCGACCGACAATCGGTGACAGTGGCAGCATGCTGCGATTGTACACGGACGTTTAAAACGGACCACAAAAAATCTGATACTGGGAGCTGCTCCATAGATTAACATAGGTCCGACTGCAATGCGATATTTCATCGCATTGCAGTCGTCCGATTTTGTCGCCAGTGTGACTCCGGCCTTAGATAGCAAAGGACATGAAAAGACATGGTTAACCCTATGTACACCAAGTGTCATTTCATGTCACCCGACATGAAATGACACTTGGTGTACATAGGGTTAACCATGTCTTTTCATGTCCTTTGCTATCTAATTTGCACAAACAATTAAATCAGACTATGTGTGCAAAATTTCACACCTGTAGGGGTTAATTAAAGGTGTAAATTCGTTGTAAAAAAAAACGGACTTTTTTGCTACGAATTTACACCTTTAATTAACCCCTACATGTCTGAAATTTAGCACACATATACTCATGTAATTGTATGTTTCAAACATATATAAAAATACATGAAATTACATGGTTAAATGTGTGGAAACAATGTATCATATTCATGTCGGCTTCTGTGATTTCACTGAAGCCGGCAATTGAATTAGCGGCTATAACAGTATGTAGAAGTGTAAGAACTATAAATATATGTATATATATATATGTCACAATGACATATATATATATATATATATATATATATATGTGTATATATCTATTCTTTCTTTTGGCATTTAAATACTATTCTTTTGGATCCATTATATGTCAGTTTTGCAAGCCTGCGAGAAAATCTCGCAAGTCGGATGAAAATCGGATGTTACAAGGTACACACACATGCGATTAAATCGCATCTTTGAAGGAAAATCGGATGCCAGAAGGATGTGTGATGTTTTTATTTTGATCCGATTGTCGACCGTCTAAAACGGACCGATTTTTTGTGGTTGTGTGTGACTCCAGCCTAATTTGCACAAACAATTAAATCAGACTATGTGTGCAAAATTTCACACCTGTAGGGGTTAATTAAAGGTGTAAATTCGTAGCAAAAAAAGTCCGTTTTTTTTACAACGAATTTACACCTTTAATTAACCCCTACAGGTGTGAAATTTTGCACACATAGTCTGATTTAATTGTTTGTGCAAATCAGATAGCAAACGACATGAAAAGACATGGTTAACCCTATGTACACCAAGTGTCATTTCATGTCGGGTTCTGCATTTTCACAAAAGCCGGCAATTGAATTAGCGGCTATTATACTATGTAGAAGTGTATGAACTACAAATATAAATATATATATATATGTGTCACAAATTCAATGACATGTATATATATATATGAGGTGTAAAATTGCTGAAAAAAAATGCGTGGGCTCCCGCCCTATTTCGCAACCAGACAGACAAAGCCAGTGAGTGGGGGCAGATAATAATAGCCCAAGAGGGACCATTATTTTTGCCCCCCCCCGGCTACTAACATCTGCCCCCAGACACCCCAGGAAAGACAAATCTATAATTAGATTCGCCCTTTCTGGGACTTTGCCCGTCTATTCCCATTGCCCTGTGGCGGTGGCGAATGGGTTAATATGGGTTAAAGCCACCTTGCTATTGAAAGGTGACCTTAAGCCAGGTTAATAATTGAGAGCTGTCAATTAGACAACTATCAATTATTAATCCTATTGCATGAAATAAAAATAAAACACACACACTTTAATTAAAAATCATTTTAATGAAATAAAGACACATGTTTTTGACCATCTTTTATTTTACTGCAAAAACCATTTCCTGTAATAAAAATAAAATAAAAAAGCAAAATTATTCTTACCTATCCCATGCACAGTCAGGTCCCACGGTGTAATCCTTCAGAAAGGGTTAATGTTTACTGCAGGGACCGCAGCTAATGCTGCAGCCTCACAGTAAACCCCAAATGAATGAGTTCCTCTCCTGCCTGACAGGAGAGTAAAGGCTGGGTGTCACATAACGATACACCAGCGATCCCGACAACGATATGCACTTGTCAGGATCGCTGGTGTATCGCTACATGATCGCTGCTGAGCTGCCAAACAGGCAGCGATCTGGGACAGCGACACTGCGGGTAACATCGCTTAAGGGCCCGTCTCACATAGCGATATCGCTACCGAGATCGCTGCTGAGTCACTAGTTTTGTGACGCAGCAGCGAGCTCACCAGCGATATCGCTGTGTGTGACATTCAGCGACGATCAGCCCCCCTGCCGGGTATCGCTGATCGTCGCAGAACTGTCAGGACCTTTTGTTGATCGCTGGTTTCCCTCTGACAGGCACGCATCGCTGCGTGTGACAGGCGGGAGACCAGCGATCCGCTGGTAACCAAGGTACACAGCGGTTTCCAGGCACCGCGCAGCGCTTGGAAACCCGCTGTGTACCTTGGATACCAGCTCCCTGCATCAGGGCGCTGGTATCCAAGGTACACAGCGGGTTTCTAGGCACAGCCCCGCGCCTGGAAACCCGCTGTGTACCTTGGTTACCAGCGGATCGCTGGTCTCCCGCCTGTCACACGCAGCGATGTGTGCCTGTCAGCGGGAAACCAGCGATCAAAGGTCCTGACATTTCAGCGACGATCAGCGATACCCGCAGGGGGGCTGATCGTCGCTGAATGTCACACACAGCGATATCGCTGGTGAGCTCGCTGCTGCGTTACAAAACTAGTCTCGATATCGCTATGTGAGACGGGCCCTTAAGTGGAAAGCTTAATTGATTGCTTTCCACTTTCACTTCAGGTCAGCCAGGACACAATCAGTGACGTCAGAGGGAACTGATTAACAAAAATAGGGGTTCCCTTCGAAAAAAAAATGGCGTGGGGTCCCCCCTATTTTTGTTAACCAGCCAGATGAAGCAGACCGCTGAGGCCTGGATTTTCAGGCTGTTAAGGAGCCAAGATCCATGGACCTTGCCAGCCTGATAATACCAGGCCACAGCAGTCTGTATATCTTGGCTGATTAACAAAAATAGGGGATCCCCTCGAAAAAAATTGGCGTGGGGTCCCCCCTATTTTTGTTAACCAGCCAGATGAAGAAAACCGCTGAGGCCTGGATTTTCAGGCTGTTAAGGAGCCAAGATCCATGGACCTTGCCAGCCTGATAATACCAGGCCACAGCAGTCTGCATATCTTGGCTGATTAACAAAAATAGGGGATCCCCTCGAAAAAAATTGGCGTGGGGTCCCCCCTATTTTTGTTAACCAGCCAGATGAAGCAGACCGCTGAGGCCTGGATTTTCAGGCTGTTAAGGAGCCAAGATCCATGGACCTTGCCAGCCTGATAATACCAGGCCACAGCAGTCTGCATATCTTGGCTGATTAACAAAAATAGGGGATCCCCTTGAAAAAAATTGGCGTGGGGTCCCCCCTATTTTTGTTAACCAGCCAGATGAAGCAGACCGCTGAGGCCTGGTTTTTTCAGGCTGGTAAGGATCCAATATCCATGGACCTTGCAAGCCTGATAATACCAGGCCACAGCAGTCTGCTTAGCTTGGCTGGTTAACAAAAATAGGGGATCCCCTCGAAAAAAAAAACGGCGTGGGGATCCCCCCTATTTTGTTAACCAGCCAAGTAAAATGCAGACTGCTGCGGCCTGGTATTAAAAGACTGTCAAGGCCCATGGATTTTGGCCCTCAACAGCCTGATAATACCAGGCTACAGCAGCCCCACATTTGGCGCATCAAAAGATGTGCCAATTGTGGCACTTTACCCGGCTCTTCCCACTTGCCCTGTAGCGGTGGCAAGCGGGGTAATAAGGGGTTATTGTCACCGTTGATTGCACGTGACAATAAGCCCGGTTAATAATGGAGAGGTGTCAATAAGACACCGATCCATTATTAATCCCAAAGTTATTAAATGTATAAAAAAAAGACACAGCAAGAAAAAAGTCTTTTAATGAAATAAAAGAGACAACACAGTTTTCATTTCTTTTATTACTCTCTCATTCCTGCGACGCCATCGATCTCCTGTAAAAAAAGAAAAAAAACAAACCAACAGTATAACCACCTGTCCGACGCAGTCCATAACGATAGTCCCACGACGATCCAGCTCTGCTACATCGCAATGACAGGCAGAGCCTGTCATTGCAACGCAGCACAGCTGATTACCTGCTTCCCCGGCGGTGACGTCATCGACTGACTGCTTTAACGGCCGCGATTACCCAGCAGTCACTGCAGTTATCGCGAGAAACTGCATGTGACCGCCGGGGAAAGAAGATGGCGGCCATGAAGCAGTGCAGGACGTGACCGCCGGAGATCTTCTGCCAGGTAAGTGCCGCTGACTCCTGACAGACCCGACCGACGGACACTGACAGTGACAGTGACAATCCCGATTCCGGTATCCGATAAGACGAAAATATCGAACTCGGAATCGGAATTCCGATACAGCTAATATCGGCCGATACCCGATATTTGCAGTATCGGAATGCTCAACACTACTCTTCACCAACTGGTCTGTTACAGCCTCTTCCCACCCCGTCCCGCCCGTGGGGATCCATTTCTATGGACTTCATTGTGGAATTACCAACCTCTCAAGGGAAGAACACTATTCTAGTGGTGGTTGACCGTCTAACAAAGGCAGCTAATTTTATCCCTTGTGTCGGCTTACCCACTGCAAAACAGACATCAGATTTGATGATTAAAGATGTGTTTCGCTTACATGGAGTACCGGATGAGGTTATTTCGGATCGAGGGGTGCAATTCACTTCTAGGTTTTGGCAAAATTTCTGTGCAGCATTGGACATTAAAGTAAACCTTTCTTCTGCTTTTCATCCCCAGACTAATGGACAAACCGAACGAACCAATCAAACCCTGGAGCAGTATCTCCGCTGCTTTATCTGCCACCTACAGGATGATTGGGTGGATCTACTTCCATTGGCTGAGTTCTCTTACAACAACTCTCAGAGTGCCTCCACTAAACAGTCTCCTTTTTACTCTAATCTAGGTTATCATCCTAACATTCTACCACGATTTCCCATAGAGACGCCTTTGCCAGCAGTGGCTGAAAGAGTCACGACTTTACAGAAGAATATGGATCTTCTAAAGGAGAATCTGGAATCGGCTCAGGAAAGGTACAAGAAGGCAGCAGATAAATTTCGTAAACCTGCACCAGCTTTTAAGGTAGGAGACCTGGTCTGGCTGTCAACCAGAAATCTTAAGTTAAGGATTCCATCGTCTAAGTTGGGACATAAGTACATTGGACCCTATAAAATCAGTAAAATTATAAGTGCCGTTGCTTGTCGTCTTCAATTGCCCAGAACTATGAGAATCCACCCTGTCTTTCATGTATCCCTACTAAAGGCTGCGACACCCAATACGTTTCCTGGACGTTCTTCTCCTTGCCCTGACCCAGTGCTAGTCGATGGTCAGGAGGAATTTGTGGTGGAAAGGATTTTAGATTCCAGGTTGTATAGAAATCAGTTACAATATCTGATTAAATGGCAGGGCTACCCAGTGGAGGACAACTCATGGGAGCCAGTCAATAACGTTAATGCTCCTCGCTTGCTCCGTCAGTTTCATCAGAGGTACCCACACAAGCCTGGTCTGAGGTCATCCGGAGTTTGTCCCTAAGGGGGGAGTAATGTAAGGTTCTGTGTATCTGTTTCTGAAACTCAGTTTGTTCGTCGGCCATTTTGCTTTCTGTTTTGCTGCAGCTATCTTGCCCTCAGTCAAAATGGAGTTTTCCAGCTTGCATGTTCCCGCCCTGATTCTCTCCGTTTGCTTCTTAAACAGCCACAGCTGAGCAATCAGTGCTTCAGAATCTAGCCTGCAGTGAACCTGTGTTCTGACTCCTGAAGCCTTGGACCTTGTACTCCAGCCATTCCTACTGAGGAACTCTGAAGCACTTGTGGACTCTGAACTCTGCTCTTGAGAGCCTCACGTTTGCATGGACTTGCGGTAACAGAGAAGAAGATCTGAATCTGTTGTGGAGAGTTATTGCTGAGCTTAGATTACTCTGGCCTGCTGTGTCTCCTGCTTCTGTGTTTGCAACCTGTGTGTTTATTTTTGCCAATTTGTATGAAGCAATACAAGACTTTCTTTATCAACCTGTGTCTCAAGTATTTTCATCGCACCCAAGCACAAGACGCTATATGAACTGTACCACATACATTACACAGCGCCTCTGCAGGACCTTCTGGTAGGACAGCCCCTCAAGAGCAGAAATCCTCCATTCCACTGGGGTAAAGAACAAGCTGAGGCATTCAAGGAGATGAAGGAGATCCTGACAGGCGATGAGATCTTAGCCTATCCTGACTACAGCCAGCCGTTCCTGCTGTATACTGATGCCAGCAATGAAGGATTGGGAGCTGTCCTCAGTCAGAAGCAAAATGGCCTGGAGAAAGTCATCGCATATGCAAGCAGGAAGCTCCGGCCGACCGAGAGAAACCCAGAGAACTATAGCAGCTTCAAGTTGGAGTTCCTGGCACTGGTCTGGGCCATTACAGAAAGATTCAAGCATTACCTAGCCTCCAGCAAGTTCACTGCTTACACTGATAATAACCCCTTGACACATCTTAAAACAGCCAAGCTGGGAGCCATGGAGCAACGTTGGATGGCTCGGCTGTCAAACTATCAATTTACCATCAAGTACAGGGCGGGCCGTAAGAACGCCAACGCTGACGCCTTGTCCAGAATGCCGCATGAGTCCTACACGGAAGAGGAATTGGATGATCTAGAAGAGATTGAGCTACCTGCATTCCACAGAAATGGGATGATCCACGAGCAACGAGCCTACAGGAGGCAGCGTGGTAAGACATTAAACCCTTTACCTCACCACAGCTGGAAGGAGACCCAGAACAGTGACCCGGTTGTCAGTCGTATCAAGGAGCTGATAACTCAGGAAGGTTCCTCCTTGGAGAAGGATGCGTCTCAACAAGCAAAGCAGCTGTGGAACGAGAGAAGCCGGCTATTTATCTACCGAGAGAAGCTGTGCCGAAGGTACGTCAACCCCAGAACCCATGAGATGGTATGGCAGATAGTAGTCCCAAGAACAGACATCCAGATGGTGTTGGAAGCCTACCACGATCGAGCGGGGCACTTTGGCTGGAAGAAGCTGGAAACCCTGCTGAAGTGTCGTTTCTACTGGGTGGGAATGCGTAGTTCCATCGAGAAATGGTGTAAGAACTGTGCATCCTGTAGCCTCCGAAGAAAAGACTACAGCAGCCAGAAAGCACCCCTGCAACCCATCAAGACGACTCATCCCTTGGAGATCGTGGCCTTGGACCATGTCAAGTTGTCACCCAGCAGGTCAGGATACTCGTATGCCCTGACGATGGTGGATCACTACTCCAGGTTCCTGGTGGTCGCACCTGTCAAAGATCTGACAGCTGAAACAGCAGCAAAGACGTTTCAGGCGTATTTCTGCAGACCCCACGAATATCCAGAGCAAGTGTTAACTGATCAAGGTCCTGCCTTTGAAGCCAAATTGTTTAAAGAGTTCTGTCACTTGTACGGGTGTAAGAAAATAAGAACCATCCCGTACCACCCCCAAACAAATGGTCTCTGTGAAAAGATGAATCACATAGTCATTGATCTGCTGAAGACGGTACCACTTGAGGAGAGGAATCGGTGGCCAGACCTACTACCTGACCTGGTAGATCTGTACAATCACATACCGGTGAGTTCCACCAACTGCACTCCAGCCTACCTTATGCGAGCAAGACCAGGAAAGCTGCCCATGGATTTGGAACTTGGTGTTGTAGAACCAGAAGCTGATGTTACTACTGAAGATTGGGACACGAACCGACAGGAACAGTACAGGAGAGTACAAGCCTGCGTGGAAGATAGTCTCAATAAAGTAAGGGAAAAGCAAGAGGAGAACTACAACAAAAGTGCGCCAGCTAAGCCTTTTATGCCTGGAGAAATTGTGCTAAAAAGAAAAAGGAGAATGCACAAATTGGATGATCAGTGGGAAAAAGAGCCATATGTCGTGCAAGATTCCAAGTTTGACAACAGGAAAACCTGTACCATTAGCAAAGATGGAGGAAAGACGACCACCACGGAATCCAGAGACCACCTAAAACTGTGTCCAGACATGTTAAAACTTCACGAGGAAGAACTTGTTATGGAAAAAAGAAACCAGGTGAAGTCATACACACGGACCTAGGAGATTTTCCTGCAGATTGGCCTTGTATCAGGGACGCTGTGATTATTCCAGTACTTCAATTTTACCAACCACAAGAAGCACCCCAACGTCGAGTTGAACCAGTTGCCGCAGCAGAAGAAATAGTTTGTGAGGAACTTGCTCCTGTAGCATCTCCAGAAGTAGAATCTCAAAGAATGGAATCTCAAAACGTGGAACCTTCAGATGTAGGGTCTCAGGAAGAAGAATCCCCTGGCGAAACAGAACCGCATCTCCCAGTCGCTAGTATGCTTGCCAGATCCCTAGAGAGGTGGAGGCAGATTTACAGTTTGCCGGCACGCAGGACAGATAGGCCAGAGGCTACTATACCTGACACCACACCACGTAGGTCAGTACGCACGACAAAAGGCAGGTTACCTGTTAGGTACCAAGAGTAGTCCTAGACAATTAATCCAGTGAACCAATATCCAAGTGTAAAAATGTGAATAAGATTTGTGTAAATATTTGTATATATGTTACTTGTATTATGAAGAGAATTGCACTTTATTGAGAATGTTATATGATGATGATGTTTATATGCTGAAGTAGTATACCCCAGTTGGGTAATGTGATATGTGAAATGTGTTTCTTTTGAAGGACTGCGTGGCTGAGGACTTTGCCAGCCCAAAAACTGTGTTGTAAATAGTTGGCACTCAGTGCCCCATTTTGGTTTTACGTAAGCCATTCTACCTCAGAAGAAAAACCCGTAAGGTGTGGCCTTGAGTGAGGTTTGCGGCAAAAGAAGTCCTGCAGCCCACCCAGGACCACCGTGGGAGGTTTGGTACGGGTCCTCCACAAGAATTCTGTATTTATTGTGTGAAAGTATTTTGATAATTTCTATTTGCCATTTGTACACATTGTAACGTTTGAAGTATCCTTACCTCCCGCAAGGGATGAGTTATGTTTTGTTGATGTTATAAAAATTGTTTTCTTTTTCAGCCCGGGAGTGCTGATATTAACTAGGGGGGGATGTGTAGCCCAGCTGTGACTGGAGTCACATGTCACCCTGGAGGATGCACGAAAGGTAAATCCATGATAACCTATAAGCACACATCACTTCACATTTTTCCTGGTTCCACCAGAGGGAGCCCTTGAGACGACAGTAGTGAGATGAAGCCAGTCTAGCTGCGAGTTAGCTAGTCATTGGTTTTACCTCAGAGTGTCAGTTTACCTCAGCGAAGGAGATGAGAGCAGATAGTGCAGTTCTCCTCAGAACACCGGAGTGAGAGGATTCCTGTCAGAGCGTGTTGGAGAGGAAAGTTACCTCAGAACGGCAGTTACCTCAGACGAGCTGTGAGGGAGAGATTAGATCTCCTCAGAACACCGGGGAGAGACTCCTGTCAGATTAGCCTGAGGGCTGAGGAAGTCTGAGCGAGAAGCTGACATCTACTGCTGCCTGTGCTTATGTTAAATGTGTGAGTAGGACGACAGGCAGGTGGAAAAGGGAAAGAGAGAGTGATTGAGGAGAAATAGCAACGATAGCTTATCTCCACTCTGCACTACCGGACACCGGGTCCGCGCATACCAGAATCTGCACGACTGGTAGGAGACACCGGAGACCCTCGACTTCAAGTCGCAGGGGCCCAGCAGTGCTGATATGTAACCGAGGTTAGGAAGACGGGGGATCTGGCAGGTACCGCCATAGAGACACTGTCCTGTCCACAAGAAGACCTCACCACAAGATCAGCCGGGCGTAGCAAAGAGAAGGAGTTAAACTCTGTTTTATGCAAGTTAGAAACTCACACACATAAGGACGTAAGGAGGCCTTACACCTACTCAGTGATTACTGGACGTGCATCCTCCACCCTGACGGCCTCCCGGGACGTGCCTGCAACTTCATCATCAGTAAAGGTACAGAAAGAGACTGTCTTGTGTGTGTCTGCATTATTGCTCCTTCACCCCTACACCGCCATATACCTCGAGGGATCAGTCTCGCCTGTGGGAGACTTAACACCTTGCTGCCCAGTAACAACCCTCAGAGGATCTACCCTGCAGCGCTGGTCACCCTGACCAGGAACCACAGGTGGCGTCACGAACATTTCTACAATCCCTGTAAATATCCCCTTTTAGTGAGCGCCCAGGGCAACGGACCGAGCTGCGCTACCCGTGACATCCCCCAGTGAAGTGAACTGGCTCGGTGCCGAGTACCCCACAGCCCTGTTACGTGCGACTCACATGCTGCTGAAGAGCCAATCAGCGCAGTGCATCTTGGCGCATGTGCAGTGCGTCTCCCAGGTCCTGTACCATGCAGCCAGAGCGTCTGGTGTAACGCCCGGCGGCATGTCAGGACTGGGTGACACACGAACGCATGCGCACCACCGCTAGAATGCATTCAGTATACTGTGTCATTAATACCGCATAGAATATAAGAAAATAAATGAGTGGCACATAGAAGAGAATAATATTGGAATCTGATAGCAACCAATAGTCATATAGCAGGTAAATACAATATCAGACTGAGAGTCAGTCAGAGGAATTCCAATAGGCATATCAGCGTCACAGATCTCTTCCATATTTCAATGGGATGTTCACAGCATCAGGTATTTTTTGAAGAAGGTTCGTCCAGAACTGATCTTGATGGATAGTGTCCATACATACATAATCATAATCACATAGACTAAAATAAAAATGAAAAAGCAACAAGATCAATAAAAATAATAACAAAATTAAAAACACGGACATGCTGCACAATGTGAGGGGGTATATAACCAAAACAAAGGAAACAAAGAGGAAAACTGTACCACTAAAGGAAATTATGATACTAAAGAAATGGGGCGAAGGACATAGATTCATTCAAACCTTTAGGTGTTAGGGTGTCTAATTTGGCAATCCACCTGGTTTCCATCTGAGCCAAAATCTTCTTATAATTTCCACCCCTAACACCCAAATGGAGAATATCAATGCCTCTAACCATAAAAGTAGCCGCGTTGCCATCATGGGAATAATGCGAATGTCCTGCGCTGCTCCACCTTTCGGTCCTCTGGTGGTGAAAAAGAATACAACATCCGACATCGTATTTCCTGTGGGATCACCCATGTTATCTACTACGCCACATGTGGCTGCTCTAAAATTTATGTCGGTCTCACCACCAGGGAGCTATGCGTGAGGGTACGGGAGCATGTGCGGGACATTCGCGCGGCCAAGTCGGCAAGAGATCAATCTGATTTAAAAACCATCCCACGCCGTTTTCTGAAGTACCATGATGGCAATGCGGCTACTTTTATGGTTAGAGGCATTGATATTCTCCATTTGGGTGTTAGGGGTGGAAATTATAAGAAGATTTTGGCTCAGATGGAAACCAGGTGGATTGCCAAATTAGACATCCTAACACCTAAAGGTTTGAATGAATCTATGTCCTTCGCCCCATTTCTTTAGTATCATAATTTCCTTTAGTGGTACAGTTTTCCTCTTTGTTTCCTTTGTTTTGGTTATATACCCCCTCACATTGTGCAGCATGTCCGTGTTTTTAATTTTGTTTTTATTTTTATTGATCTTGTTGCTTTTTCGTTTTTATTTAGTCTATGTGATTATGATTATGTATGTATGGACACTACCCATCAAGATCAGTTCTGGACGAACCTTCTTCAAAAAATACCTGATGCTGTGAACATCCCATTGAAATATGGAAGAGATCTGTGACGCTGATATGCCTATTGGAATTCCTCTGACTGACTCTCAGTCTGATATTGTATTTACCTGCTATATGACTATTGGTTGCTATCAGATTCCAATATTATTCTCTTCTATGTGCCACTCATTTATTTTCTTATATTCTATGCGGTATTAACGACACAGTATACTGAATCCATTCTAGCGGTGGTGCGCATGCGTTCGTGTGTCACCCACTCCTGACATGCCGCCGGGCGTTACACCAGACGCTCTGGCTGCATGGTACAGGACCTGGGAGACGCACTGCACATGCGCCAAGATGCACTGCGCTGATTGGCTCTCCAGCAGCATGTGACTGCTGACTTGTAGCTTAAGAAGGTCCTTGTCTGTTACTCCCATGTACCGTCCCTTGAGAAAGTGGGTTTTAGCCCACGAAACGTGCGTCGGGACCGGACAGCTGCACTTGTGCTGGGGGTACCTTGTCCCATATACCTGGGTAAGATCCATGTGGCTATTTATGCGGTTATTCATCTGCTTTTGCATTTATGTCATGTTTTACGATCTCTGACCTCATTATATCCAGTGGGGGGTGGCTATGTTTACTGGTATTACTAGCACTTTTCTAAAACATTGGCTTACAGCAAAGGGAGAGGTATTTACTTGGCATGCATTGGGCCTATATATTCAGGCATCTCCTAACTGATTTTTTTGTAGCTCCCCTCGCTATTTATTGGCACTACTGGCACTTTATTAAAACATTTGTGCACAGCAAAGGGAGAGGTGTTTTCTTGGCATGCATTGTGCTTATATATTTAGGCATATATACCTTATTGATTTTTCTGTAGCTCCCTTTGTTGTTTTTCTTGCCTTTTCTCATCTATGTCATGTTTTATGATCTCTGACCTCATTATATCCAGTGGGGGGTGGGTGTTTTATTGGTATTACTAGCACTTTTCTATAACATTGGCTCACAGCAAAGGGAGAGGTATCTACTTGGCATGCATTGTGCCTATATACTCAGGCATCACCTAACTAATTTTTTTGTAGCTCCCTTTGTTGTTTATTGGCACTATTAGCACTTTAGTAAAACATTTGCGCATAGCAAAGGGTGAGGTGCTAACTGGGCATGCATTGTGCTTAGATTTTTAGGCATATATACCTATTGATTTCTCTGTAGCTCCCCTCGTTGTTTTTCTTGCTTTTTCATCTCTTCCCTCCATTTGGATGAGCCATCCATGTTACTTAATATTGGTTATATGGGCAATTTGTCTTATAAAACTATTATTCTCATAAACAATTTTTTCTGTGCTCACTAATCTCATTGTGGGTATGGTTTGGATCGGGTCTGGATATATGTGGGGTCCTATATACTGTGATTTGCAATGCATTTGATGTAATTTCTGCTGCCACCTGTGTTATATGTCCTTTATGACTTTTATGTACAGATACACATTGTTATTGAATAAAAGATTTTGTATTTTCGGTAACCTATACGCTCATTTTTTCTCCTGGTTTATATGCATCTGTGAAGCTTAGCAACAGTGATCTTGGGGTTCTTCTTTACCTCTCTCACCAAGGCTCTTCTCCTACGATTGCTCAGTTTGGCTGGACGGCCAGGTCTAGGAAGACTTCTGGTGGTTCCAAACTTCTTCCATTTAAGGATTATGGAGGCCACTGTGCTCTTAGGAACCTTGAGTACTGCAGAAATTCTTTTGTAACCTTGGCCAGATCTGTGCCTAGCTACAATTCTGTCTCTAAGCTCCTTGGCCAGTTCCTTTGACCTCATGATTCTCATTTGGTCTGACATGCACTGTGAGCTATGAGGTCTTATATTGTTGTGAACGTTTTGGAAATGACTTCTGAGTTGGGGATCCCTCTGTTGGTTGCTGAGGGTATTGAACCAGTGTTGAATAGTAGAAGTCTATCACCTGCGAGCGATGACTGGCACTCAGGAGAGACGGACTGGGCTGATATAAGTGAGCTGCCTTCCCATGATCCTCGCCGGTGATCAATTGTTGTTTCCTGGTTCATTTGAATCATAGAATCATAGAATGTAGAGTTGGAAGGGACCTCCTGGGCCATCTGGTCCAACCCCCTGCTCAAAGCAGGATTCTCTAAATCATCCCAGACAGATGTCTGTCCAGCCTCTGTTTGAAGACTTCCATCGAAGGAGAATTTACCACCTCTCGTGGTAGCCTGTTTCACTCCTTGATCACCCTAACTGTCAAAAAGTTTTTTCTAATATCTAATCTGTGTCTCCTCCCATTCAGTTTCATCCCATTGCTTCTAGTCTTTCCTTGTGCAAATGAGAATAAAGATGATCCTTCTACAATGTGACAGCCCTTGAGATATTTGTAGACAGCTATTAAGTCTCCTCTCAGTCTTCTTTTTTGCAAGCTAAACATTCCCAAATCCTGCAACCGTTCCTCATAGGACATGGTTTGCAGACCGGTCACCATTCTGGTGGCTCTTCTTTGAACTTGCTCCAGTCAGCTGGTGTCTTGGAAGTCAGCTGGTGTCTTGCGTTCGTCTGCTACTTTCAGATAAGTTATTTGCTGCTTGTGTCTATCGTGTTTGCTATTTTCATTTTTTGTATGCACTTTTGTGGGAGGTTAGCCGGGTTCCCCTCCAGGGGCCTGTGCTACTCTCTGTTTTTCAGTAGCCACTCTTTATTTATTCAATTGCTCTGTCCCTGCTATTTGAGTGGCTGCGGGTTAGCTGCTTGTTCACACCAGAGATCTGATTTAGCGGGTGGCGAGATCGTGTGATCTCAGCATTTTTGAAATCAGAAGTGTTGGAAGTTTTTCTAGGGTTTTGCTGGGTTGCAGATAGTGTCAAGGTAAAATGTAATTTTCTACTATACTTTTATATTCATAGTGTGTATATATGTCTTGTTATTTTGATATGTCAAGATAAACACAAAGTTTCCCTTAAATGAGTATTATTCAGATTGAAAGATATTTATACTTGAGAGTCCTCAGTGGTTGATACCTTTTAATGGCTAACTGAAAAGATGGTAACGAATTGCAAGCTTTCAAGACTACTCAGGTCTCTTCATCAGATTGAAACTTATTTTAAGATAATGTTAGTATCTGCTGGTGTCTGTCTCCATCTTGTGTCCTATCACTGTATTACACTAACTTTAACTGGATCCACTGAAATGACCCCCACCTTTGGAGAATGGAGGAACCACATGATACACGAGAACAATAGAATCTTTCTTCAAGAAATGAAACTAAAGATGACAACATGATCAAGGAGGACTTAGAAGAAGATCTAAGGACCAATTAGGATGACCAGATGCTGGACGTGTACATATATGGATATGTTCAGCATATCTCTTTCTCCTCAATCCCGCCTTTACTCCACCCCAATATTCTGTGTATGTAATCTTATGTATGTGAAAATAAAGCTTAGAACTTGCCCTGGTGGTCGCCTATAAGCACCATATGAAGCATGGTCTAAGACTGAACCAGCCTAATAGTCTGACTCATTCTTATCCTGGTACCACATGCTTGTAGTCTAATTTGGCATGACTGGAGGATGAGTGGTATGTCGTTACGACCCCGACAATTGGCGCCTAACACGTGGGGCCGTGGATTGCTGCCCGTCCGGACCCGTCCTGAGGACTTTGCGGTGGTGCCCGCGGTGACTGAGTGCGAGGACTGCAGCCTCCGTTGAACACGGTAAGTTGGGATCATATACTTTATATGCGTCCCACTTGCCTGTGTATCAGTCATTGTTGGCTTAAGCTGTATTGTCTTTTTGGGTCTGGGTGGGTGACTGGTTGAGTGTGAGACCAAGGGCAATCCCACGCCACGAACCAGCAAGTCTGACCGAGTGACGTTGCATGCCTGCACGTTCTCATGAAAATTACCACGTTCCTCCTCCTCCAGTCACGGTACCTTTATGTAGATAAATTGCCTCCCGTGACTGTTAGAATAAAGTTGGGACAAAGTTTAGATTCTTGAAGTGTTGAGTGGGGTAGAAGACGCACATGATAGTCTAATCAGTGACGAATTGAGCCGGGCTCTTCGTCTGAGAAGTGACAAATTTGAGCAGGGGCTCTTTGTCCAACACGGGGAGCCTCATTAGGAGAAGCCCCAGTGTCAGTGCATGGAGCGGGGACTCTGTACTGTGTAGAGTGTTACGGTGGACTGTGCTGTAAAGTTATCACCCACAGTTAGGGAAGGGACAAATTGAGCAGGGACTTTTTGTCTTGTCAACACATGGAGCGGGGACTCTGTATTGACGGGTGGTGACCTGCAAGTGGCACCGGTGGTCTGAGTCGCGACAGATCATTTCACTCTGTTAAATCATGATGCGTCTGTTTAAATCTGAGAGACCTCACAAGTTAGAGGGTGGTGCTTTGGGAGTGGTTAAATTGGTGGAATCACGTGGAGGTAAAAAGGCTGTTAAGAAAATGAGGAGTTTATATAAGATGATGGATTTGCCTACTACGGGCAGATTTCAGCCTTCAGTGTGGAAGAATTATGTAGCATAGAAGAAAGGAAAGTTGGGTGATGAGGGACTCCTGCATCAGGAAATGGAGCAGGAGGTTCAGAAGGTGCTGAGCCTTTGTTCGGATATGTAAAATGCTCTGCATATGATCTTGTTGATGTAACTAAAATGGCCGCTCCAAGCCCTCGGCCACCGCCCTATAATGGTGCCGATCTCAGAACAAAGGGAGGTTGGACCTGTCATGTGTGTGGTGAACAGAATCCGCCCTGGGCGGAGACCTGCCGTGTTTGTGGGGCGGGTCGCTCCTGGTGTAATGCCCAGCCTATCGCCCCTCCCACACCCAGCGGCCATTTTGGTAAACCCAGTGGCCATCTTAATACACCTGGAAATGACCAACACCCCATCTCCTCCGGTGGCCATCTTGAGACACCCAAGCACACCCAGTCAGGCCTATATCCCTTGCTGATACCAACCAGGGCCTACTACCAGCCCCCGCCCGCACCAGTGCAGGCCACAGCTCCCAATATGGCACCAGATGCAACACCATTGTTCCTTTCACACACCCCAACCCGGCCATTGCTGCAATGCATGAATCTTCAGTTTTTCAAACAATGATCAGAAGCCGCCGCCATGATATTATGGGATCTAATGAAGGGGAGGAGGATCAGGAGAGAAGAGGGGTGGGCCCCTTAACAGCCACCACTATCCCCAGCAGCACCAGTATCTTCTCTTCCCTCCTCCATTCCCCCACCATCATTGTCAACCCCTGGTCCTAGGGCCTATTCCACCCCTACTTCAGAGATAAGGCACCTTCCTCTCCTTCACAAATCCTCAGAGAGGACAGTCGCTCTGTAAGATTCACGGAAACCCCGGTCAGGCCCCCAGCTCCCGGTGTACTTGAAAACTGGTATCCCTGCCATTCACAGCATTACACAGACCGCAACGGAAATCCAGTGATATTATCCATAGGGTACGGTGATATCCTGACACATCGGGTTGGTGCTATAGTTAGTCCTGCCAACTCCAACTGCTCCAAGAAAGGGGGTCTGGCTCTATTAATAGCCCAAGCTGGTGGTCCCATCGTCACTGCAGAATGCATGGCTCATATATACACTCATGGCCCTTTGCCACCTGGACAGACTCTGACAACCCATGCAGGGGACCTTCCCGCTGATATCATCATCCATGCAGTAGGTCCAGTCCATGATCCTTTAAACTCAAATGAGTCATGGGCCACCCTTCGGGCCACTATACATTCAATACTCCATCATGCTGGTATGTTAAAAACAGAAGACATTAGGCACCAGGAATTATTTGAAACCAATGATAAAATAGCAAATTTGTGATTGCTTTGTCTAAAGAGTTAACTAACACCCACTCTACAGTGTCTGCTTCTCTCCCAGAATTTACAGGTGACACGGTGCACGATTTCTCGCCTAGTGACCTTGTATACATAAAAAATTTATGAGAAGAGACTGTCTCCAGCCCAGATTTGAGGGTCCCTACTCTGTGGTCCTGTCCACCCATACTGCCCGAAGCTCGAGGGCAAGAGCACCTGGATTCACGCCTCCCACTACAAGAAGGACAAGATTAGCCAGCAGTCATGAACCTTCCGTTACATATCCTTTTGAGCTATATCCTGATCTCCAGTAGTGCCAGCATGCCCACCTTCTGGGTTAATACTACAACCCCTGTGGTTGTCTTTAAGTTCGATTTCTATCAAATATTTAACTGTGATAGGAATGATTTCAAGGGATCAACGCACCAGACTTAGGGGAAAAAGGATATTTTATCTCAGTGTCACCCGCTCAGGGAATAAAAACTGTCATGATTGGTCAGATGTTGGATAGAAAACAGAAAAAGGGAAAATTGGCAGATGAAGCTAGATACAATAGATTGATAAATGAGATATACAAGTGTTATATTTGTAGGAACTGATCTAAGAATGCAAAAGTCAGTGACAGCAAGCAGAGATAAGTGCTGGCAGCAGCGAGATGGTATTTTGCTGTACACCAAGGTCATTCTACAGATAAGCAACCTGCAGGCTGAGGGAGAGAGGACACACAAACTACGCAGTGGTTTGACCAGCCCCTCCCATCGGGTATTCGTGAGGATGCACAGGAAAGAGTGCAACAGTTTTATGTTTTTGGAATAGACACAGTACGTAAGAATCGAAGGTCAGAGTATGTGAGAAGCAAATAGACAGGCAGAGAAAGGAAGTTACACTAGAAGACAGAGTTCAGGAAAGAGCCAAAAGATTATTTCTGGACTCTAAGAAAAACTTGGGTGGAAATGGGTTTTGTCAAAGAAAACAAGACTAGTGAGAAAGTTCTAGCAAGTTTTATATGAATGGGTTAAAAAAAAAAAAAAAAAAGAAGTGACAAGGAAAAACTGAAAGTAAGTAGACCGGATTGGAGATCAGTAAAAGCAGAGGATCTAGCCAGAAAAGCACAGGGGGCACAACATGATTTAGCGCAGGCAAAAAGAGGAGCAAGGATACATGCTGTAGGTACTCGTCCTGCAAACAACAGGGAGAGGAGACGTGTGCCAGGAGATGGGCAGAAATTGTGCTACGGGTGCAAGAAACCAGGACATTTCAGGAGGGATTGCAGAACTAACCCATATCCAGCCTGTCCAACTAATCCATATGCAAATGACTCGCCTGCAAGAGGCCCCCAAGACCAATTAGAGGCGCTCCCATAGGATAATGGTAGCTTGCACATGAACCCCTTGTCTCCTTACCCCCCATTCCTAATTGCACAGTACAGGTGAACCTACCAGGGGACATGAGGTTGAGTTCCAAGTGGACACGGGGGCAGACAATTCAGTAATTACAGAAGAGGACTGGCCATTTGGGAAAAGTGATTTCTCCCACCATGTTATAGCAACTCCTTACAACTCTCCAGCTCCCCGTCACTAAAAAGATTCCCCTGCAAATTCAAGGAACCACTGTACACACACAGTTAATGGTATCACCACGGGGTCAATGTAATCTTTTAGGAAGTGATGTGTTGTCACAATTGCAAGCACATATTGAGTATCATCTTGATGGAACTGTCACTATGACACCAGGACTGAAGCAGAGCACTCTTTGTAAAATCATGTTGCTAGACGTTGCTAGTACAGAGGACACAAATGAATTTCCTTCAATGTTAGAAGGCGTGATACCGCATGATTTCTGGGCTTCAGATAAAACAGATGTGGGCAGATTAAGGGTGCAGCCAGTCATGGTCAAATTAAAGCCAGGTGCAATCCTGCCCCAACAGAGACAGTATCTTCTTAGTTTAGCTCAAGAAACGACTATTGCTCAGCAGATGCAGAAACTGGTAACAAGGGGTGTTTTAGTTAAAACCTAGCCCCCACCTTCGGCATCTCTGCAGCTAAGAGTAAAGGTACTGCCACACTAAACAATCCCGCTAGCGATCACGATAACGACGCATACTAATGCGATCGCTAGCGGGATTGTTTCTATATCGCTAAGTGCGGCCACATTTAGCGATATAGTTAACGACGCTATCGCCGTTAGCGATCTTCTTAACGACTTTAGCGGTACAAAAGTACCGCTAAATCGCTAAGAAAAGGTGCCACACTAGCGATATATACTTACCCAGCGGGAGCGCCGACGATAAAATAGGGTCCGGAGCGATTCCAGCGACGAGCGAGATCACAGCAGGAAGCTCGTCGCTGGAAGCTGCCGCACTGAACAACATCGCTAACGGGATCGCTAAATAGTGACGTTTTTTAGCGATCCCGTTAGCGATATTGTTCAGTGTGGCATACCCTTAAGGTTCCTTATCAATGGCCTTGACAGTACAAATTCCAACCTTCAGCTTCCCCCTTCGGCTACGAGATTTAACCCTCTATGTATTGGCTGGTACAATATATATATATACACTTTTGTTCCAGATATCTCAGGATGCTGCTTAGTTTACAGTTATTGATTTTGCCAATGTTATTTTTATAATATGTTGATGATTTACTGATTTGTGCCCCCTCCAGGAAACAGTGTCGTATTGCAACAATATTACTTATGTTGTTTTTGTACCAAGCAGGTTGTAAGCGTTAAAGGATAAACTGCAATTCTGTAAATCTTCAGTTATCTTTTTGGGACATTGCATTACACTGGGGGCGCGACATCTGACCAGCGCTCGCAAAGAAGCTGTACAGAACTTTCCTATGCCTGTTAATGTTGCCGCTCTTAGGATATTTCTTGGACTGATTTTCTACTGCAGGCAGTGGATTCGTGCTGTGTCAATCCTCATGCAGCCTCTCTATGACTATTACCATTGTGCTTTTTAAACTAACTCCTGAAGGTATAGACTGTTTTCATTCCCTCAAAAACAGGATTGTGGCAGCTCCAGCGCTAGGAACTCTCAACTATGAACTACCATTCATCCTGTATCTTTATGAACAGCAGGGACATGCGGCAGGAGTATTGACTCAGTTACATGGTGACAATCAAAGGCCAGTGGCCTGTTTCAGTGAAAGACTAGATGCAGTGGCTAGAGTGCTCCGTCCTGTGTACGGGCGGTACATGCTGTAGGACTATTGCTCCACAAATCATCAGATATCGTTCTTGATTATCCACTGACAGCACTTACACCTCATGATATATACACCATACTGAACCAGGTGCAGCCGGCACATCTTTCAGCTGCACGTCACCTTCGATTGCAATGTGCACTTTTAATGCCTCCAAATGTTTCTTTGCAGAGATGTACCACACTTAATCCTGCCACATTGTTACCTCTCTCGGATCTAGGGGGGAGGTCAGGTATTGTACGGTATTGTACAAAGAAGATCCAAGAGAGGAGATTCCTTATGATTATGTTCAGCTTATGGCACAGGAAACAGCAGGCCTACCCACAGTGTTTAAAACTGAAAGACATAATGTTGACTTTAAATCTTTTGTAGAACTCGCTACCAAGATGACTCAGGTACCTGCCACACCAGGTATGCCATCGTTTCCCTGAATGCAGTAATCAAAGCAGAACCAATGCTCCCATATCAGTAGGCCCAGGAGGCTGAATTTAAGGCTCTGACCGAGGCCTGTAAGATAGCTGAAGGTAGAATTGTTAACACCTACACAGATTCTAGATAAGCATTCGGTATAGCTCATGATTTGGGTCCAATTTGGAAGTCTAGAGGATTCCTGATGGCAGCAGGACATCCCATTAAAAATGCTGACGCAGTCCAGCAGTTAATTGATGCATTACAATTACCAAAAGAGGTAGCTGTCATAAAAGTTAAAGCACATACCAGATGCACTGATCAGGTGAGTAAAGGAAACGCAATGGCCGATGCAGCAGCAAAAACAGCAGCCAGTAGACCACTCCAAGGGGTAACGATGCACCAGGTAAGCGCTCCCAAAAATCCCTTTGTGTCGGAGGATGCCTTATCCCAGATGCAGGCTCAGGTGCACCAGGAGGAAGTAGAAAAGTGGGAAAAAGAAGGTGCATGTCTGAATGCAGCAACTGGGGTATGGGGAAGAGGGATGCGCCGATGCCTTCCAAGAGCGTTGTACCCTGCGGTCGCCCAGATGTTACATGGGCCAACCCACCAGTCCAAAACTGCTGTGATGAGTGTGATGCAGAAGCATTGGGAGGCACCAGGCTTTTCCACCTGTATAGAAGGTTTGATCCAGGGATGCATGGTATGTGCTACACATAATCAGGGAAGGGTAGTCAAGACACCACCCAAACACACCCCTCGGCCCCTCTATCCTTTCCAGAGACTGCAGATTGATTATATTCAGCTGCCAAAATCAGGATCATGGGAGTACGTGTTGGTCTGTATTGATTTATTCTCAGGTTGGCCGGAGGCTTTCCCGATTGCCAAGGCTACGGCTGCGGCAACCGCAAAGAAGCTGCTTGTGGAGGTGGTGTGCAGGTGTGGAGTACCAAAGGTGACCGAAAGTGACAGAGGTACACATTTCACAGGTGAAATAATGAATGAAGTCTTGACAGCGCTGGGAATTCAACAAGTTTTCCACACCCCATATTACCACAAAGCGGTGTAAAAGTAAAAGGACTAAATAGGATATTGAAGTTAAAAATCTAAAAGGCCATGGCTGAAACAGGGAAAT
This sequence comes from Oophaga sylvatica, assembly GCA_033576555.1. Taxonomy (NCBI): domain Eukaryota; kingdom Metazoa; phylum Chordata; class Amphibia; order Anura; family Dendrobatidae; genus Oophaga; species Oophaga sylvatica. The sequence goes on from JARQOD010002416.1 coordinate 61,516, forward strand.
CTTGGCCTGAATGTTTACCATTAGCCCTATACTCAGTAAGGTACACTCCAAGTAGAAAAACTGGACTTTCTCCGTATGAAGTACTATTTGGCAAAGTGCCTAGTTTAGGATATTTCTTTTCTCAAGCATTGGAAATAAGTAACCATGTATTAAGCTCATATGTAAGGGATTTGCATAAAAGACTCAAGAAAGTATATGATAATGTTTTCAGTTCTCTTCCAGATCCGAACCTGGATCCTGGGAGTCTGCAGCCTGGAGATTGGGTAGTCATTAAAAGGCAAGTGAGAAAGAGTCTGGATCCGAGAATATAGCTCCACTGATATCCAGAAAAAGAAGGAGTCTGGGTCAGCTGCACACCGGTTATGCTGAGGATCCCAAAGTTTATATGGATTCCATAGGTGTTCCTAGGGGGGTCCCAGACGAATACAAAGCTCAGAATCAGATCCTGGCGGGTTTCAGTTCTCTTATCCCAACTGTACAGATCAATTACAATGTAGATTGGATAAAATATATATACTACACCAAGCAAAGATTTATCAATATCAATTTTAGTCAAGATGCTTTCCAGGGTATAGTTGAGAAACTGGGCCCAAAACAAAAGACTGACTCTTCAAAATAGACTGGCCATTGACATGATTCTAGCTGAAAAAGGTGGAGTCTGTGGGATGATAGGGGAAAAATGTTGTACTTATATTCCTCAGAATTCTGGAGTCAATGGTAAAACTATAGTGGCCCTTACAGAGATTAAAAATCTGGCTCAGGAAATAAAGGCCAATGCAGAAGTAGATACCTCTTTCTTCTTAAGATGGCTTGGAGGACTTAAAGAATTTCTCCAACAAGCCTGCTTAGTGGTAACAAGGCTTTTTGGTGCTAGGATTGATAATTCTATGTTGTGTGATATCTATGTATAGGAAAGCTGTGACCAATGCAGCCGCCTCCTCAGGTACTTTCCTTCATCAGGAAGTTGTGTCGCTACTATATGAAGACACTGATAAGGGTGATATGGAGAAATATACTCCGCAGGATAAACCTGATAAAACCCCCTATAACAAAATACAAATGGAATTAAGAGATTTAGTTTAGGGATAGTGGGAGAACTCCATGTGCAGGTTTTGGTAGGGACTTGGTTGTTTGGGGACGGTCCATAAGGGGCCAGTTTCTAAAATGACCAAGAGAAGAAATCCATTACCCCTGTCCCCACACATGGACAGTCTCGAAGGTCACATATATTAAGGGAAAACTTAGTGTTTAGGGGGGATTGTCAAGGTAAAATGTAATTTTCTACTATACTTTTATATTCATAGTGTGTATATATGTCTTGTTATTTTGATATGTCAAGATAAACACAAAGTTTCCCTTAAATGAGTATTATTCAGATTGAAAGATATTTATACTTGAGAGTCCTCAGTGGTTGATACCTTTTAATGGCTAACTGAAAAGAAGGTAACGAATTGCAAGCTTTCAAGACTACTCAGGTCTCTTCATCAGATTGAAACTTATTTTAAGATAATGTTAGTATCTGCTGGTGTCTGTCTCCGTCTTGTGTCCTATCACTGTATTACACTAACTTTAACTGGATCCACTGAAATGACCCCCACCTTTGGAGAATGGAGGAACCACATGATACACGAGAACAATAGAATCTTTCTTCAAGAAATGAAACTAAAGATGACAACATGATCAAGGAGGACTTAGAAGAAGATCTAAGGACCAATTAGGATGACCAGATGCTGGACGTGTACATATATGGATATGTTCAGCATATCTCTTTCTCCTCAATCCCGCCTTTACTCCACCCCAATATTCTGTGTATGTAATCTTATGTATGTGAAAATAAAGCTTAGAACTTGCCCTGGTGGTCGCCTATAAGCACCATATGAAGTATGGTCTAAGACTGAACCAGCCTAATAGTCTGACTCATTCTTATCCTGGTACCACATGCTTGTAGTCTAATTTGGCATGACTGGAGGATGAGTGGTATGTCGTTACGACCCCGACAATAGTATTCTGTCCTGTCCTATCTAGGCAGTGTTTGGCCCCAGCGTTTGCTCACTCTATTTTGTGCCTGCATTTGTATTTCGTCTTGTCTAACCGCCATTATATGTATGGGGGCTACCTATTCCTTTGGAGCTCTACTTCGGGGCAGTTAGCTTTCCTGTTTCTATCTTTAGGTGTAGCTAGCTCTCCGGCTGTGCCGAGGCGTCTAGGTCACCGTAGGTACGTCCCACGGCTGCTTCTAGTTGTGCGGTTAGTTTAGGGATCTGCAACCCATTAGTTCCCAACCTCTCTGGGTGTTCGGCTGCCTTTGCTGTTTTTTGCTCCTGTCCTCCTCAGCTACCAAATCATAACATATATAGACAGGTGTGTGCCTTTACAAATCAAGTCCTATCAGTTTAATTAAACACAGCTGGACTCCAATGAAGGAGTAGAACCATCTCAAGGAGGATCACAAGGAAATGGGCTGCATGTGACTTAAATAGGAGTGTCTGAGCAAAGGGTCTGAATATTGTTATATTTCAGTTTTTCTTTTTTAATAAATTTGCAAAAATTTCTACATTTCTGGTTTTTATCAGTCAAGATGGGGTGCAGAGTGTACATTAATGAGAAAAAAAAATGAACTTTTTTGCATTTACCAAATGGTTGCAATGAAACAAAGAGTGAAAAATTTAAAGGGGTCTGAATACTTTCCAAACCCACTGTATATGAGTGCAACTCAATTGTAGTTTTTGGATGTCTCATATATATGTCATATTTGATATTTTTGTATTTTTTATGTATGAAGGATTTATTTAGCACTGGCACTTTGATGAAATACCTTCATATTCATCTGTACAATTATATATACATATTATCTAGCACTTAGTATATAATTCTGCCCATGTATATGATTCTTGTATTGTCATCTGAAACCACCAATTTTGCCTTAATCAACTTTTGAACTGTAATTATGTTTTTAATAAATCTAAATAAAAATTGTTATTTTTCTATAAATTGTGAACTCCCAAGGTCTCTCCTTTCTTTGGTAATGATATCCAGAGATGGCAATATTATAACATAATAGTACCATATAATCGACATGCATATCTAGAATAATATGGTAACTCAACTGACTCTGACTCAAAAGAAAGTAGCCCGTCAGGAACATTTTCCTACACCTTAGTTAGTGCATAACTTTGACAACTGTCTTTTAATCAAAAACATAATCATCTATTAAGGAGCTCTTTTGGTGTATCTGGCATACTATTTTAGTAAACGCAGATACATCTAAAAACATCTATTTGGTAAGTTATATGTACCTTATTGTGAAGACCTGTGTAAACCTTAAAGAGGTTGTCCACTACTTTTACATTGATGTCCTCTGTCGGACTGGGGTGCCAAGGGCCCACCAGTAACATTGACTTTTCACCTGCATAAAAATATTACACTTCTTCACAAATTTACCTATATTTCTATATAATAATAAAGTGGGTAATTTGGTTAATGAATGATAAGATGCTGCTTTTTTCTGTACAGAGTGAATCAAGTGAATTATGCCAAGTACTGCCCATACAGTGGAGTTGGGAGCCCAGCTCTGCACAGGGGCCCACCGGGGAATTCCCCTGTTTCCCTATGGGCCAGTCTGAGCCTGGATATCCTATCCTTAGTATAGGTCATCAATGTCTCATTGGCCGTGTTCTGGCACCCAGGTCCTCCACTGACCAGCTGGAAGTATTTACTTGCGGAGCTGGCCATCTACTTGTAGTGGCCAGGGCTTACTACTGCACATCCACCTCTAGTGATGAGCGAGCATGCTCGTCACTACTTCTTGCTCGCCCGAGCATATCACTCTTTAGATATCAATCTTTAGAGAACCAATGAACATGCAGGGATTGTCTGCCACACACTGTAATCCTGCAGCCATGTTGGTTGTGGCATTACAGTGATTGGCTGGCCGCACAGCGTCATTAATTCTATAGCAGACCGGGCGACGCCCTGCTCGTCACAGTTTTCTCCGGACTCAGGCAGTGTAGGGAGAGTTGCTGCTGATCTAGGGAGAGATTTGGTTGTTTATTAGTTAGTGTGGGGTTATACCATCTGTAATACACAAATCCATCTCAACCAACAGTCCTTCTGTGGACTAATAAAGGTGCATAGGTATCATCAGTGCTAGGTAGGCAGGCAGTGTATGTGGCAGACTGCAGTGCATATATCAAGAGGGTCCATTGCTGTTCTGTCTGCTGTTGCTGCTGCTACAGCAGATATTTGTAGACATAGCCCCAGGTATCAAGGACCAGGAATAATTTTTTTTTTATTTTAATCCTGATTATTTGCTGAAAAAGCAATCCAGAGAACACCGCTTTTCTGCTCCATTTGTTTGTTGGCACTGCAGAATAGAGTCAGATCATTTCCATATTACAGCATTAATATCCAGCTATTTTAAACAGGGGTTTGGCCGTCACACGGATCACATCTCAGTGTGCTGAAAATTCTGGCATTTCTGGCCTACTGTTAAATTTTGTTGTAATGTCTTATATAAGTTATTGACACCAGTTTGCTGAAAAAAAAATAGTTACCTACAGGCCAACTATTTTAAACAGGGTTTTGTCTGTCACGCTGATCACATATAAGTTCACTCTAGACTCAGCCATTTTTAGTGAACATGAAAAATATTTTCCTCTATTTAAAATGGGCAAGGCGCGTGGCAAAGGATGGGGAACTGGACGTGATGGTGATGGTGCATGCAGAGACTGAGGACAAGCTGAAATTGTGCCACAACAAACACCCACATCTTCTTGCCCGACCTTCTTGTCCCAATTACTAGGGGACCGCAGCAGCACACTACTATTGAACCCAGTGCAGTGTCAAAAGGTTGTTGGTTGGATAGCAGATAATGCTTCAAGTTAGTTTGCCACCACCACCACCACCATCCTGTCTTCCACACGGTCAAGTCTTAGTAGCCGTGAGTCTGGACCGCATATTCCTCACCCTGATCCTCCTTCCTCCCACTATGCCGAGTGCCCGAAGACAACTGATCCCACACTTGGACACTCCGAAGAGCTGTTCACTTTTCTATTTATAGATTCGGGCCTCGCGCCCAGTCCACTTGAAGTGGGGCAAGAGGAGATCGCATGTAACGATGACCAAATATTTGAGCAGCCACGGTCACACAAAGGCGACGGTGGGAACATGTCACAAGAGGTTGATGATGATGAGACACAATTGCCAGAAAGTCAGGAGGAGGACCTGGGTGCGGAAGTTGAAGACGAGGTGGTGGATGATATAGTAACTGACCCAACCTGGCAGGAGGACATGCAGAGCGAGGACAGCAGCACACAGGGGGAGGAAAGCATAGCACCCCAACATGCAGGAAGAAGTAGTGTAGTGGCTGCAGACAGATAGTGGGCAACCATTCCCCGTAACACCAACATGACAGAAGTTGCCAGTAAAACTGTTAGGTCTTCCCGAGTCTGGTTGTTTTTTTAAAGACTCTGCCAATAACCCCAAAAAGGCCATTTGCAAAACCTACCAGGCCAGCATTAGCAGGGATAGCAAAACTACCTTCATGAGCACCACCAGCATGATCAGGCACATGGCAGCAAAGCACCCGACTTAGCGGGCCGAAAACCAGAGTTCAGGAACAGTGTCTGCGGGTGACACCACTGCTTCTTCTGCTGTTGTGCGTGCAAGCCAATCCCCTGTCCATGGTGCATGTGAAAATGCCTCCTGCCCTGCACCTGTCGTTGCACACACTCAACTAGCACCATCATCAAGCACATCCACATCCTAGTCCCAGAGCAGCGTTCAGTTGTCCATACCCCAGTCCTTGGAACGCAAGTGCAAATACGCAGCCAACACCCCACAGGCCACAATACTAAATTTACACTGCTTGCGCTCGAAATGTTGCCTTTAGTCTCGTGGAGACGGAAGCTTTCCTCAACCTGATGGCGGCTGTCCCAAGGTACTCAGTCCCCAGCCGCCACTATTTCTCCAGGTGTGCTATCCCCACATTACACAAACACATGTCCCACAACATTAGCTCTGCCCTCAACAATGCAGTTACTGGGAAAGTCCACCTAACCACGGAAACGTGGACAAGTGCTTGTGGGCAGGTACGGTACATGTTTATGACAGCACACTAGGTTAACATAGTGGAAGCCAGGACCCAGTCGGACCTTGGGATGGAACATGTCCTCCCGACGCTGAGAATTGCAGGCCCTACGTCAATAAGGGTTGCCACCACAGTCTACAGCTCCTGCACCTCATCCTCCTCCTCTTCAGCTTCCATCTCCGAAATGACCACATCAGTCACAAGTTGGAAGCACTGCCTCAGCCAAGCAGCAACAGGCTGTGCTGGAGCTAATATGCTTAGGTGACAAAACGCACAATGCTGAAGAGTTGTGGACAACTCTGACAGAGCAGGCAGATCTGTGGCTGACACCGCCGAACCTACAGCCAGGCATGGTTTATGTGACAATAGCCGGAACCTGGTGGCGGCTCTGAGGCAAGGCAAGCTCACACATGTACCATGCCTAGCCCATGTGCTTAACCTCATGGTTCAGCAGTTTGTCAAAACCTACCCTGTGCTGCCGGATCTGCTTATCAAAGTACGCCGCCTGTGTGCCAATTTTATAAAGTCAGCTACAGCTTCCGCCGCCCTTACCATACTTCAGCAGCATTTGCAGCCTCTGACTCACCGACTGGTGTGTGATGTCCCACGTGTTGGAACTCTACACTGCAGATGTTGGGAAGGATTTGTGAGCAGAAGAGGGCAGTTGTTGACTACCAGCATCAACAAGGCCGTCGGTATTCAGTTCAGACTCCACACATAAGACCTCAAAAGTGGACATGGATGTCAGACATATGTACAATCCTCCAAAACTTTGAGGACTCCACCAAGATGGTGAGCGGCGATGATGCCATAATTAGTGTCACCATCCCACTTCTCTGTCTTTTGAAACGCTTTCTGCTCACAATCAAAGAGGATGCATTGCAGTCGGAGCACAATGAGATGGAGCAAGGAACCATACAGGGTGATTACACACAGCCCAGCCTCATCTCATCCCAATGAGGATTGGGTGTCAATGAGGAAGAGGAGGAGGAGGAAGAACAGTAGCTAGTTTCATGCGCAGTAGATGGTACTACCTGCACATCTGTCATACCGTCTGTTCAACGTGGATGGCCTGAGGACAGGGACGAGGAGGAGGAGGAGAGCATGGTCAGTCTTCCTCTTGGTGAGGACACAGAAATCTTGCCTGTTAGCAGTCTGGCATGCATGTCTGAGTTTATGTTACGCTGCCTTGACCGTGACCCTTGCATTCTCAAAATTTTGGGTGACAGTCATTACTGGTTGGTGACACTTCTAGACCCACACTACAAGGAGAAATTTATATCTTATTCCCGAAGTGGACAAGTCTACTAAAATGGGGCAGTACCAGAAGGCCCTTGTTGCGAAATTATTAAAAAATTCCCATCTGAAAACGCTGGCAGCAGAGGTCAAAGTTCTTTGGACAACCAAGGAATAAAGGCGAGAGAGACACAACTCCAATCCAACAGAGGCAGGGGAACACTGTCAAAGTTCTGGGAGTGTTTTCTCAGACTCTGCCATCGCACAGGCACTTAGGCGCGGGATACTCTCACAAGGAGTGCAAAGTTTGGGAAGATGCTGAGGGATTACCTTGCTGCCCGTACCAATGTCCTCCGTGATTTCTCAGTGCCTTATAATTATTGGGTCTCAAAGTTGGATAGGTGGCATGAACTGGCTCTCTACGCCTTGGAGGTCCTGGCCTGCCTTGCGGCTAGCGTTTGTCAGAGCGCATTTTTAGTGCCGTTGGTGGAATTATAACTGATAAGCGCATCCGCCCGTCAACTGTAAATGCTGACAGGCTGACTCTTATAAAAATGAACACGGATTGGATTGGGCCAGACTTCTCAACTCCACCGAATGATAGCAACGTAACATAAACTCAAATCCAGTGTATTTGTTTGGGAGGTCTATTCCCATGCACCTCTTCACACCCACACATGGGTAGAAAAAGGAAGAAAAAAGGAATAGTGCAAAAAATTGCGCACACCCCAATAATGAAATAATGAAGAATGTACAAAAATATAAATTTTATTGAGACAAAAGACCAGAGTACAAACAATTATAAAACATAATTAAAATACAGACAAAAACACCCCTGAGTCCATAAATGTGTGGGACCAGTATAGAGTATCCCCCTAATGCAGATGGAATATATGGTGCGCAACAATAATCGTAGTACGATAAACAAAAATACAAATATCAGTGTAATAAACTGGAGCCAAAAGCAATCACAACACAGCAAACAATGCGATTATAATAACATAGACAGCATGGTATATAATAAACCTAAGCGGCCGTATGGATGAAATAATGTCATCCAAATGAGATTATATATGCGCAGCGCTGTGTAAGCTGGAGTGAAAAGATGAAGCAGAACATCACAAATATGATGACAAATGAGAAAAGACACAGTATGGGCAAGGTGTTTAATAACACCCAAAATTGCCCATATAGTGTGAACTGCCTCAATGGAGGCTAAGCAGCATCAAGAAAAAGGTAACGTTACCAATAGCTCCAAGAAGCACCAGGAATGGTAAAAGGATAACGCAAGGGGAAGGGTCCCGGGACCAGGGGTGAAAGAGCCCCACGTGTATCGCTGCACCCGCAGCTTCGTCAGGGGAGGTCCTGGCCTGCCTTGCGGCTAGCGTTTGTCAGAGCGCATTTTTAGTGCCGTTGGTGGAATTATAACTGATAAGCGCATCCGCCTGTCAACTGAAAATGCTGACAGGCTGACTCTTATAAAAATGAACAAGGATTGGATTGGGCCAGACTTCTCAACTCCACCGAATGATAGCAACGTAACATAAACTCAAATCCAGTGTATTTGTTTGGGAGGTCTATTCCCATGCACCTCTTCACACCCACACATGGGTATACGCTTCCTGATTTTGGCTATTTACTGTTGTCCTCCTCCTTCTACTCATCCTCATCATCCACCACCACTATGTCACCAGGGTGTCCGTGGTCCGTGATGCAACACCCACATAATTTTTTTAAAGGGTGTTTATGATGCTCGTAACAAAAATTTTTTATATGGTATGTTCATGTATACCCTCCAGGGGTAAATGATTGTCAGCCCATACACTTAGTACATGGGCATTACAAGTATAGGAGACCCGCTCCTTACTAATGGGAACATTTTTTAATGAGGCCCTCCTCCACGTCTCTACCAAGGGGCATTGTAGTTACTCCAAATTTTTGGCAGCCCTTGCATTCACTGCATAGGCAAACACTATGGGAGACCCGCTCCTTTCTAATGGGAACATTTTGCTATGAGGCCCTCCTCCACGTCTCTACCAAAGTGCATTGTAGTGCCTCCAAATTTTTGGCAGCTCTTGCATTCACTGCATAGGCAAACAAGGGGCCCTCCTCCACGTCTTTATCAAGGGGCATGGTAGTGCCTCCAAATTTTTGGCAGCCCTTACATTCACTGCATTGGTAAACACTATGGGAGACTAGCTCCTTTCTAATGGGAACATTATGTTATGAGGCCCTTCTCCATGTCTCTACCAAGGGGCATTGCAGTGCCTCCAAATTTTTGGCAGCTCTTGCATTCACTGCATAGGCAAACAAGGGGCCCTCCTCCACGTCTTTATCAAGGGCATGGTAGTGCCTCCAAATTTTTGGCAGCTCTTACATTCACTGCATAGGTAAACACTATGGGAGACCAGCTCCTTTCTAATGGGAACATTATGTTATGAGGCCCTCCTCCACGTCTCTACCAAGGGGCATTGCAGTGCCTCCAAATTTTTGGCAGGTGTTGCATTCACTGCATAGACAAACAGTATGGGAGTACCAACTTCCTAATAATGGGAACATTGCTTTCAGGTGGCCCTCCTGTACGTCTCTTCAAAGCGGTATTGAGGTGCGTCTAAATTTGGTGCAGGGCAGGCCTTGCATTCAATGAATAGGCAAACAGTATGGGAGTTCCAACTTCCTAATAATGGGAACATTGCTTTCAGGAGGACCTAATGTATGTCTGTTCAAAGGGTTATTGGGAAGCATCTGTAAGCAGGTGCGGGAACGCAATAACGCAGGGATTGCAGAACAAAGCTGTATAACAATGCTAGGATGGCAATGGTCTCCTCGCAGTGAGCTAATAAACAATAAATAAGGGAAGTAAAAGGGTTAACAAAACAGTCTGGTATTGAAATAACACTTATCGCCGTCTTATCTTGGCCTCATGTCACGCTGTCTAATGATATGAATACAATGTCAGTAAACTATTTATACAGGAACCACACTCTATACAACATATAGTTTAGCAACATCAGAATGTAAGTATAAAATAGATTTACCTGACACGATATCTGCAGAACTTAGGGTAAATCTTGAGGACTAGATGTGCAGAAACGATTTCTGTTTACTTCAGGGTTAATCTTGAGGACTTGATGAGCTGTAACAGGAAAGAGAAGGACCGGGGTCTAACCTGACCCTACACTGGGGTCCTAACTAATCCCTTACCTTGGAGGTACTGATAATGGTTCAGAGGTCCAAGTCTCCAGCCTAACCCTGTCTCCTATCAGACCCTGAACCCTGTAATCAGTCCTAAGAAGGATCCTGATTACCACCAAAGGGATATGGGCTGATCTCAGCTAAATACACAGATAAGACATATAAGACAGACAGGATAGCACTCACTTGCATACACACTCAAACACCGAAGGAACATAAATGGTCTGGGAAATAAACTCTAAGCAAGTTGAGCTTAAAACAACTAAGGAGCTCTCAACTTAAGTCAATACAGATTCATTCCTATCTGTGGACTGAATGAAGGATTTCACTGGCAACTCCCAAAGCAGACAACCAGGAATTTAAAGGAAACCAATCAACAAATAATCAATTGCAGCCGGGAGAAACTGCACCCAGTCCCAGCACCGAGCACAGACAGAATTAACTCCCTAGCTGCCAAACACAAAGAAACAGCAACTCAGCTGTGAGAAGTCAAAATGTGCAACCGCGACGATCTTCGTGGCAATGCACACATGACAGTACCCCCCCTTCTACGAGGGGCCTCCGTACCCTCAGGGCCAGGCCTGCCCGGGTGAGTTCTGTGGAAGGTCCGAACCAAACGATCTGCGTTAACATCAGACGCAGGGACCCACGTCCTCTCCTCCGGACCATACCCCTTCCAATGCACCAAGTACTGAAGGGACGGGCGATTCAGACGTGAGTCAATGATTTTTGATACTTGAAATTCCAAGTTGCCATTGACCAACACTGGAGGAGGAGGTAGAGGTGACGATATGACTGGTGCCACATACCTTTTAAGTAATGACTTGTGGAACACATTATGAATTTTAAACGTAGGAGGGAGTTCCAGACGAAATGCCACAGGATTAATTATGGAACTGATCCTGTACGGCCCGATGAATCTGGGAACCAGTTTCCAGGAGGGCACTTTAAGTTTTATATTCCTGGTAGACAACCATACCAGATCGTTCACATTCAGATCTGGACCAGAAACTCTCTTCCTATCAGCCATACGTTTGTAACGGTTCCCCATCGCACTCAGATTATTCAATACACCTCTCCACACAGAAGCAAGTGACGACGAGAAACGCTCCTCCTCAGGAACCCCAGAAGGACCCCCCCCATTGAAAGTACAAAACTGGGGATGAAAACCATATGCCCCAAAAAACGGGGACTTACCAGTGGACTTGCTCCGCCTGTTGTTAAGAGCGAACCCTGCCAGAGGCAAGAAAGAAGACCAGTCCTCCTGGTTCTCCGAGACAAAACACCGGAGATATGTCTCTAAACTCTGATTCAGACGCTCTGTCTGACCATTGGTCTGCGGATGAAAAGCCGAGGAAAACGACAATTGCATCCCCCGACGTAAACAAAATGCCCTCCAAAATTTGGACACAAACTGAGACCCCCTATCTGACACCACATCAGAAGGCAACCCATGAAGTCTCACGATCTCCCTAATGAACACCTGCGCCAGAGTTTTAGCATTAGGGAGTGCAGGAAGAGCAACGAAATGTGCCATCTTACTGAATCTGTCAACAACCACCAGTATGACAGTATTCCCTGACGACGGAGGAAGGTCCGTAATGAAGTCCATAGATAAATGAGTCCATGGACGCTCCGGAAGTTTCAAGGGTAAAAGGGTCCCAGATGGACGGGTATGAGGGGTTTTAGAGCGAGCACAAACCCCACAGGACGCGACAAAAGTTATAACATCTTTATTAGCGTTAGGCCACCAAAATCGGCGAGAAAGGAGATCTAAAGTAGCCTTACTCCCTGGATGTCCTGCTAAAGCAGAATTATGATGTGCCTCAATAACCTTTTGTCTCAACTGATTCGGGACAAACAGTCTCCCTGGAGGTCCTGCAGGGGCGTCCCCTGAGCCTCTAACACCTCCTCCTCAAGCTCAGAACATACAGCCGACACTACCACCCCCTCCTGAAGGATAGGAATCGGGTCATCCGTTTTCCCGGCCCCTGGGAAACTGCGAGACAAGGCATCAGCCTTTACATTCTTAGACCCCGGGTGATAAGTGACGACAAAATTAAACCTGGTAAAAAACAACGACCATCGAGCTTGTCTGGAATTCAGACGCTTAGCGGATTCTAAATACAGCAGGTTCTTGTGATCAGTAATAACGGTGACCGGGTGGACTGCCCCCTCCAAAAAGTGACGCCATTCTTCAAAAGCCAATTTAATGGCCAAAAGTTCCCTATTGCGGATATCATAATTCCTTTCGGCGGACGACAATTTCTTAGAAAAGAAAGCGCACGGATGCCATTTACCAGGGGACGGACCCTGGGACAATATAGCACCCACCCCTACGTCAGACGCGTCCACCTCAACAATGAACGGCTGAGATACATCTGGTTGGATGAGAACGGGTGCCGAAGCAAAACATCTCTTCAAAGAGGAAAAGGCTTGGCAAGCCTTGTCCAACCACCTAGAAAAATCCGTCCCTTTTCTCGTCATGTCAGTGAGAGGTTTGACGACAGACGAGAAATTACAAATAAATTTCCGGTAGTAATTAGCAAACCCCAAAAAAACGCTGCAGAGCCTTAAGATCCCTGGCTGATCCCATTCAAGCACTGCTCTCACCTTTTCAGGGTCCATACGGAAACCGGAGGCTGACACCAAAAAACCCAAAAACTGAAGTTCCTGTACGGCAAAAACACACTTCTCCAGTTTGGCGTATAGTTTATTGTCTCGCAAGATCTGCAACACCTGTCTCACATGCTCCTGGTGAGACACAAGATCTGGCGAGTAAATTAAAATGTCATCCAAATATACGACCACAAACAGCCCCACAAGGTAACAAAAAATGTCATTAACAAAATGTTGGAATACTGCTGGTGCAGTAGTCAGACCAAAAGGCATGACCAGGTTTTCATAATGTCCCTCCGGCGTGTTAAACGCCGTTTTCCACTCATCCCCCTCTTTTATCCTAATCAGATTATACGCCCCCCTGAGATCCAATTTAGAGAACCATTTGGCGCCAACAATTTGATTGAAGAGATCAGGAATAAGAGGGAGTGGATACGGATCTCGAATAGTAATCCGATTAAGTTCGCGGAAATCCAAGCAAGGGCGTAGGCCTCCATCTTTTTTCTTCACAAAGAAGAACCCCGCGGCCACAGGGGAAGATGAAGGTCTAATATGCCCTTTGGCCAGACTTTCAGAAATATAATCTTTCATAGCCTGCCTTTCAGGACCAGAAAGATTATACAACCTAGCTTTAGGCAACTTAGCATCAGGAAGTAGATTAATAGAGCAGTCATACACGCGATGAGGAGGCAACTCCCGACACCCCTCCTCAGAGAAAACATCCCCAAAATCCTCCAAAAAAGGAGGCAATGTACTAGGCACGACCGCACTGATGACTGTGTTCATGCAGTTGCTTTTGCAAAACTCACCCCATTGGCTTATCTCTCTGGACTGCCAATTAATCACAGGGTTATGTTTAACCAGCCAAGGAAGTCCCAACACAATGGGAGTAGGTAGACCCTCCAACACATAACAAGATAATTGTTCCCTATGTATTGCCCCTACCCGAAGGTCAATGTTATGAACCTCATGAACAAAGCTACCTTGGCCGAGAGGCCTGGCGTCAATGGAGAAAATAGGGATCGGTTTGACCAATACACTCAGATGCATACCTTGAGCCTGAGCAAACTGAGCGTCAACCAGATTAGCCCCGGAACCACTATCCAGAAGAACAGACAATCTCTTCACTCTAGTACCAACCACCACCTCCACTGGTACAAGGAACTGAGAAGAACCGGCGGATGAAATACATACTCCCAGGTTGTCGTCCACCACACAACCTGGGATTAGCAGTTTTCCGGCGACTTTTTACTTAACAAGACACGGGATGGACATTCTCCAGCAAAATGTCCCTCTTTCCCGCAAAAAAAACACCTTCTAGTCCTGCGGCGTGCCGCCAATCCCCTACTACGAAAAGATGTCCCTCCCAACTGCATAGGTTCATCCGAACAGACAAGGGGAACCTCAACATAAGGGACTTTAGTAGTAGGTGGAGTAACAACAGGGAGTGGAGTTACCTCACCCCTCTCCCGAAGCCGTCTATCAGTACGGATAGCTAGGGCCATAGCAGCCTCCAGAGAAGGAGGAGACTCATACTGAGCCAAAACGTCTTTTAATTTGTCAGAAAGCCCATGACAAAACTGGCTCCTAAGAGCTGGGTCATTCCACTGAGTATCCGTGGCCCATCTACGAAACTCAGAAGCAAATTCCTCCGCCGGACGATCTCCCTGCTGTATCTTACGTAATTTGGTCTCAGCAAGAGAGACCCGATCTGGGTCATCATATACCAATCCCAGGGCAGTAAAAAATTGATCTACAGACTGTAGAGCCGGGGATCCCGGAGGAAGGGAAAATGCCCAGGATTGAGGGTCCCCTTGAAGAAGTGAGATAACAATTCCCACTCTCTGCTCATCACTCCCTGATGATCGCGGCCGAAGCCGAAAATACAATTTACATGCCTCCCGGAAGGTAAAAAATTTGTCTCGCCCACCAGTGAACCTATCTGGGAGAGCTACTTTAGGTTCAACTCTGGTTTGCTCCAGGGGAGACAAAACTTTGGACTTAATGTCCGTCAGCTCCATGGATAATCCCTGCAACTGCAGAGCCAGCTGGGCTACTGGATCCATGGTAACTAGAGATAATTTTTAGGGCCAGTGAAAATGTCACGCTGTCTAATGATATGAATACAATGTCAGTAAACTATTTATACAGGAACCACACTCTATACAACATATAGTTTAGCAACATCAGAATGTAAGTATAAAATAGATTTACCTGACACGATATCTGCAGAACTTAGGGTAAATCTTGAGGACTAGATGTGCAGAAACGATTTCTGTTTACTTCAGGGTTAATCTTGAGGACTTGATGAGCTGTAACAGGAAAGAGGAGGACCGGGGTCTAACCTGACCCTACACTGGGGTCCTAACTAATCCCTTACCTTGGAGGTACTGATAATGGTTCAGAGGTCCAAGTCTCCAGCCTAACCCTGTCTCCTATCAGACCCTGAACCCTGTAATCAGTCCTAAGAAGGATCCTGATTACCACCAAAGGGATATGGGCTGATCTCAGCTAAATACACAGATAAGACATATAAGACAGACAGGATAGCACTCACTTGCATACACACTCAAACACCGAAGGAACATAAATGGTCTGGGAAATAAACTCTAAGCAAGTTGAGCTTAAAACAACTAAGGAGCTCTCAACTTAAGTCAATACAGATTCATTCCTATCTGTGGACTGAATGAAGGATTTCACTGGCAACTCCCAAAGCAGACAACCAGGAATTTAAAGGAAACCAATCAACAAATAATCAATTGCAGCCGGGAGAAACTGCACCCAGTCCCAGCACCGAGCACAGACAGAATTAACTCCCTAGCTGCCAAACACAAAGAAACAGCAACTCAGCTGTGAGAAGTCAAAATGTGCAACCGCGACGATCTTCGTGGCAATGCACACATGACACCTCATCCACATACAGTCAGATCGCAGCTAGAGCACTGGCAATGGCCGGCGTGGTGTCCTGAAATGAATTGCAACAAATCACGGTCCAGCTTCTGGCGGCAACGGTGGTCACTGGTTTTGTCCGTTGAGCCCCTAGTCCATAAATCTGTGCAACCAAAGTGGGGAGTGCTGCATGAGTCTCTGTGTCACATGTGTGCTGCAGCATGTCTATCAGCAATAGGAAACGCACCTCAGGGTCCTGCCACTGGCACCCGCTCCTCTGCGTGAGCACTGCATTCTGCTTGGCTGGGCGAGCGCCGCTCTGAACACTCACTGGCTCACTGGAGCGATCACCTAAGCTCTTCTGGGGCACGTCTCCGTGCTGCCTCTGTCGCTGCAGAGCACGCCGCACACTTCTCTGTGCTCTCACTGCCGGCGGTAAACTGAGACCTTTTTTCCGCGCTTCCTGTTCACTGCCCGGCTTAGCCACGCCACCTCTCTCCGGGTCATGGGACCTGTCCGGTTCCCCATTCTTTCCCCCAGGCAACACTGGACGCAGTCTCGACAGTTCCAGACCCAGCATGACCGGTCTTCATCTTTACAGGTCCAAATTT
>JARQOD010002417.1:0-60222 GCA_033576555.1 Oophaga sylvatica
CCCATGCCAGATTTGTTTTTAGAGGATCGAGCTAAGTTTCAGAATTTCAAAAATAATTGTAAATTGTTTTTTGCCTTAAAATCTAAGTCCTCAGGGAACGCAGCGCAGCAGGTTCAATTGTCATCTCTCTCCTGCGCGGCGATCCTCAGGATTGGGCTTTTTCCCTGACACCTGAGGATCCTGTTTTGAGTGATGTGGATGCATTTTTTCAGGCTTTGGGGTTATTGTACGATGAGCCTAATGTCACTGATCAAGCTGAAAAAGCCTTGTTGGCATTAAATCAGGGGCTTGATGACGCTGAGTTATACTGTCAGAGATTCCGTAGGTGGGCAGTCCTGACCAAGTGGAATGACGACGCTTTGGCGGCCATTTTTTCGGAAGGGTCTGTCAGATAATGTAAAGGATGTTATGGTGGGATTCTCTGTCCCCTCTGGTCTCAATGATTCTATGTCATTGGCGATTCAAGATGACAGACGTTTGCGTGAGCGGAGAAGTATGCGTGGAATAGTGTTGCCTTGTGAACCTGCTTCTGAATCCATGCAGTGTGATAGAGTGGTGTCTGGGGCACAGCGTCATGAGTTTCGAAAGCGCAATAGGTTATGTTTCTACTGTGGTGATGCCTCTCATGCTATTTCAGTCTGCCCTAAGCAGGGAAGACGTTTTGCACGCTCAGTTGTCTTGGGTAGTGTTCAGACTAAGTTTTTATTAACTGTCACTCTGATACGCTCTCTGTCCTCATTTTCTGCTCAGGCTTTCGTTGATTCTGGAGCAGCTATTAACCTGATGGATTATGATTTTGCTAAACGTTGTGGGTTTCCCTTGATACCCCTACAGAAGTCTATTCCCCTACTGGGGATCGATTCTACCCCTTTGGCTGAGAATAAACCTCAGTTCTCTACTCAGGTGATAATGAGGGTTGAACCTGATCATCAGGAGTGCTGTAAATTTTTGGTTCTGTATAATCTGCATGATATTATCGTACTGGGCTTCCCTTGGTTGCAGTCTCATAATCCTGTTTTGGATTGGAAATCTGTGTCTGTAACCAGTTGGGGCTGCCAATGTGTTAATACCAACACTCCTGTTTTTTCTGCCTCCCCCCAGGCTCAGGATGTTCCTGACTTTTTGATTGATTTTTCTGATATGTATATCGAAAGTAAATCTGCATCCTTGCCTCCCTATAGGAGCTATGACTGCGCTATTGAATTAGTGCCTAGTAGTAAATTCCCTAAAGGTCGCCTTTTTAACTTGTCTGTACCTGAACATGACGCTATGCGGTCTTATATCAAGGAATCATTGGAGAAGGGTCATATCAGACCATCCTCTTCACCCTTAGGTGCCGGTTTTTTCTTTGTGGCCAAAAAGGATGGTTCATTAAGGCCGTGTATTGATTATCGTCTTTTGAACAATATTACTGTAAAATATCAATACCCGTTACCTTTGATTTCTGACCTGTTTTCCAGGGTGAAAAACGCTACTTGGTTTACCAAGCTTGACCTCAGGGGGCATATAACCTTATTCGCATTAAGCACGGGGATGAATGGAAGACGGCATTCAATACCCCTGAGGGGCATTTTGAGTACCTTGTGATGCCCTTTGGGCTCACTAATGCTCCTTCTGTCTTCCAGTCCTTCATGAATGACATTTTCAGGGATTTTGTGGATAAATTTCTGATTGTTTATTTGGATGATTTCTTGATTTTTTCTAATGACTGGGACTCTCATGTGAAACATGTTCGAACTGTATTCCAGATTTTGAGAGAGAATGCTCTGTATGTGAAGGGATCAAAGTGTCTTTTTGGCGTACAGAGGATCTCATTTCTGGGATTCATTTTGTCCCCATCTGTTATTGAAATGGACCCGGTCAAGGTTCAGGCCATCTGTGATTGGGTCCAACCTACTTCATTAAAGGCTCTTCAAAGATTTTTGGGTTTTGCCAATTTTTATCGTAAATTTATTGGTAATTTCTCGGTTATTGTTAAACCATTGAATGATGTGACCAGAAAGGGTTCTGATGTGGTGAATTGGCCTCCTGAGGCAGTCTCTGCATTTCAGGAACTTAAGCAGAGATTCACTTCTGCTCCTGTTCTACGGCAGCCTGATGTTTCTCTGCCATTTCAGGTGGAGGTTGATGCCTCTGAAATTGGGGCAGGTGCCGTTTTGTCCCAAAAAGATCCAGAGACCTCTAAAAGTAACCCTTGTGCCTTTTTCTCTCGAAAATTTTCTCCTACTGAACGTAATTATGATGTGGGTAATCGGGAGTTACTGGCCATGAAGTGGGCTTTTGAAGAGTGGAGACATTGGCTGGAGGGAGCCAAACATCAGGTGGTGGTCCTTACGGACCATAAGAATCTGGTTTATCTGGAATCTGCCAAGCGACTCAATCCTAGACAGGCCAGGTGGGCCTTGTTTTTCACACGTTTTAATTTTGTGGTTTCCTTTCTTCCTGGCACTAAGAATGTTAAGGCGGATGCCCTCTCGAGGAGTTTCCTTGCGGACTCTCCTGAGGTATCTGATCCTTCTGTTATTTTGAAAGAAGGTGTAGTTCTTTCCGCCATCTCGCCCAATTTGAGACTTGCTCTGGAGGGGTGTCAGGAGGATAGGCCCGAGCGCTGCCCTGTTGGAAAATTGTTTGTCCCGGACCAGTGGAAAAAGAGTGTGATGTCTGAGATTCATTGCTCCGCGTTGGTTGGGCATCCCGGAATTTTTGGTACCAGAGACTTGGTTAGTCGGTCCTTTTGGTGGCCTACCTTGTCTCGTGATGTCAGGGAATTTGTGCAGTCCTGCGGGACTTGCTCTCGCTCCAAGCCTTGCTCTCGCTCTAGTGGTTTGTTGATGCCATTGCCTGTGCCCAAGAGACCATGGACCCATATCTCTATGGATTTCATTTCCGACCTCCCTGTTTCTCAGAGAATGACCGTCATCTGGGTGATTTGTGATAGGTTTTCCAAGATGATACATCTTGTGCCATTACCTAAGTTGCCTTCCTCCTCTGAATTGGTGCCTTTGTTCCTTCAGCACGTGGTTCGTTTACACGGCATTCCTGAGAACATTGTGTCTGACAGAGGAGTCCAGTTTGTTTCCAGATTTTGGAGGACCTTTTGTTCTAAACTTGGTGTTCAATTGTCTTTCTCCTCGGCGTTTCATCCTCAGACCAATGGTCAAACTGAGAGAACAAACCAGACATTGGAGACTTATCTAAGATGCTTTGTGTCTGCTGATCAGGATGACTGGGTCTCTTTTTTGCCTTTGGCTGAGTTTGCTCTTAATAATAGGGCTAGCTCTGCCACTTTGATGTCTCCATTTTTCTGTAATTCTGGGTTTCACCCTCGATTTTCTTCAGGACAGACGGAGGCTTCTGTCTGTCCAGGTGTTGACTCTGTTGTGGAGCGTATGCAACAGATTTGGGACCAGGTAGTGGAGAGGTTGTCCCTCTCTCAGGAGAGGGCCCAGCGGTTTGCTAACCGGCATAGGACTGATGGTCCTCGGTTTAAAGTGGGGGAC
The DNA here is from genome assembly GCA_033576555.1 of Oophaga sylvatica. Classification (NCBI taxonomy): domain Eukaryota; kingdom Metazoa; phylum Chordata; class Amphibia; order Anura; family Dendrobatidae; genus Oophaga; species Oophaga sylvatica. The sequence goes on from JARQOD010002417.1 coordinate 3,501, forward strand.
TTGGTCTGGTTGTCCTCAAGAAATATTCCTATGAGAGTGGCATCTCCTAAATTTAAGCCTAGGTTCATTGGACCTTATAAGATAATGGAGATTCTTAATCCTGTTTCTTTTAGTTTGCTTCTTCCAGGGACATTTAAGATCCATAACGTGTTCCACAAGTCTTTGTTGAAGAGGTTTGTTGAGCCAGTGGTTCCTACTGCTTTGCCTCCTGACCCTGTTCTGGTTGAGGGCAATATGGAGTTTGTGGTTGAGAAAATATTGAATTCTCGTTTTTCTAGACGGAAACTCCAGTATTTGGTTAAGTGGAGAGGTTATGGTCAGGAAGACAATTCTTGGGTGTTTGCTTCGGACATCCATGCTAGGAGACTCATCCGTGCGTATCATAGAACTCATCCTGACCGACCTGGTTGCTCAAGTGAGGGTTCGGTGACCCCTCCTCAAGGGGGGGTACTGTTGTGAATGGACTTGAAATGAGTTCTGAGCAGAGGCTCCCTCTGGTGGTTACAAGCGGTACTGGACTGTCCAGTGAAGATTGTGAGGAGTGGGAATCAGGTGTTACTGACTGGTCTTATATAAGGGAGTCGCCTTCCCATCAGGGTTGCCGGTGATCAATTGTTCTGGTCTCAATCCTTGAGTCCTGTTTCCTTTGTAGCCTGCTGTGTCGTGTCTGCATCTCCTGCTAACAGATAAGACATTTTCTTCTTTTTGTTTTTGTGCTTGATTTTTGCATTTTGTCCTGCACTTCTGTGGGGGCCTTCAGGGTCCCCTCCGGGGCTTTTGCCCTCTCAGTTTAGTTCAGCCACTGATGTTTGTACTTTTGCTTTTTCCAGTTTTTTCAGTGGCTGCTGTTTTGATTTTGTTACACCAGAGAACTAATTTAGGTGGTAGAGGTCGTGTGATCTCAGGTGATTTTGAAATTAGTAGAGTTGGTGCTTTTCAGGGTTTTTTGGGATTGCAGTAAGTGCCCTTCCTATCCTTTTCTATTTAGGTAGTTTGGGCCCCAACGTTTGCTCATACTATTTTCTTTCTGTGTCAGTATTTCATCTTGTCTAACCGCCATTACATGTTTGGGGGCTTTCTATTGTCTTTGGGGTTCTGCTCCGGGGCAGATAGCTTTCCTCTTTCTATCTTTAGGTGTAGTTAGTTTCTCAGGCTGTGACGAGGCGTCTAGGACCAACGTAGGAACGCTCCACGGCTGCCTCTAGTTGTGGTGGTTAGTCAGGGTACTGCAATCTCATAGATTCCAACTTCTCTGGTGTATTGCCTTTTTTACCTGCACTCCTCAGCTACCGAAACATAACACTTCAACATCCCCATTAACATCCCTACTTCCACATCTGCATCTCAGCTTCTATCACTAACCACTTCTCTCACAGCTTTCAACCTCTGAGACACACAAGGATGGTAACACCCTTGACCTGGTCTTTGTCCGGCTCTGTTCAATCTCCCACCTAAATAACTCACCGCTTCCACTCTCTGACTACAACATTCTCTCCTTCACGCTCACAAATCCTCGACCACCCCAGCGCACTCCTACCTACCACACATTCAGAAATCTACAAGCCATTAACCCTCAGACACTTTCAGACTCCCTACACTCATCACTGTCCCCAATCTCCTCTTTTTCATGTCCTAATCTGGCTGTTCACCACTACAATGACACTCTTAGAAGCGCCCTTGACCAAGTAGCGCCGCTCACCCTCAGAACTTCCAAACACACAGTAAAATAGCACTGGCTCACATTGCAAACTCAACTTCTTCAGCAATGCTCTAGGAGTGTTGAACGCCTCTGGAGAAAAACCCGCACACCAGAAGACTTCATCCACTTTAAATTCATGTTAAGAACTTATAATGCTGCCCTTCACCTCGCCAAACAGACCTACTTCACCACCCTGATCTCCTCACGAGCCAACAACCCCAAGAAACTTTTTGACACTTTTCACTCCCTCCTCAGGCCAAAAGCACAAGCCCCTATCACAGACATTTGTGCTGATGACCTGGCCTCCCACTTTATAGAAAAAATAGATACTATCCGTCAGGAAATCTGCTTTCAACCACCAAGTGCTGTGATTCCCATCCCACCCTGCATTTCCCCTGGCTCAATTTCCACATTTGATCCCATCACAGAAGAAGAAGTCTCCATACTCCTCTCTTCCTCTCGTCCGACTACATGCACTACCGACCCCATCCCCTCACATCTACTCCAGTCTCTCTCTCCAGTTGTCACAACTCACCTAACTACAATCTTTAATCTCTCACTCTCCTCTGGCATTTTCCCATCCTCCTTCAAACACTCCATCATTACTCCATTACTAAAGAAACCCGCTCTCGACCCTTCCTGCACAAACAACTACAGACCGGTCTCCAATCTCCCCTTCATCTCTAAACTTTTGGAGCGCCTAGTCTACTCCCGCCTCACCCGTTACCTCTCCACTCACTCCCTCCTAGACCCTTCACAGTCCGGCTTCCGCCCCCTACATTCGACTGAAACTGCACTCATCAAAGTGACCAATGACCTTCTGACAGCAAAACGTAACAGTGACCACTCTCTGCTCATTCTTCTCGACCTTTCTGCAGCTTTCGACACGGTTGACCACCGTCTCCTACTGTCTAGGCTCCAGTCACTAGGTATTAAGGACAAGGTTCTCTCCTGGTTCTCCTCCTATCTTTCTGACCGCTCCTTCAGTGTTTCGTTCTCTGGCTCCACGTCATCTCCTCTTCCTCTCACTGTCGGTGTACCCCAGGGCTCAGTCCTTGGCCCCCTTCTCTTCTCTCTCTACACGGCCCCAATTGGACAGACCATCAGCAGATTTGGCTTTCAGTACCATCTTTATGCTGATGACACACAACTATACACGTCATCCCCCGACCTTACCCCCGCTGTGCTACAGAACGCCACCGACTGTCTGTCCGCAGTCTCCAACATCATGTCCGCTCTCTATCTGAAACTTAACCTCTCCAAAACTGAACTTCTTCTGCTCCCGCCGTCTACTAACCTCCCTAAATCTGACATTTCCCTCTCCGTGGGCGGCACCATAATAACACCCCGGCAGCAGGCTCGCTGTCTGGGTGTTATGTTTGACACCAATCTCTCCTTCACCTCCCATATACAATCTCTTGCCCACTCTTGCTGCCTACACCTAAAGAACATCTCTAGAATCCGCCCTTTTCTCACCATGGAAACAACAAAAACCCTCACTGTAGCATTGATCCACTCCCGCCTGGACTACTGCAACGCTCTATTACTTGGCCTCCCCATTACTCGACTATCCCCTCTCCAGTCCATCCTTAATGCAGCAGCCAGGGTCATCCATCTGGCTAATCGATACTCGGACACGTCCGCTCTTCGCCAGTCCTTACACTGGCTGCCCATTCATTATAGGATCCAATTCAAAGTACTGGTTCTCACCCACAAAGCTCTCCACAGTGCAGCACCCCCCTACATCTCCTCCCTCATTTCTATCACCTGCCCGTCCTCTCCACAGTGCAGCCCCGCTACATCTGTGTAGCCCAGCTACGCAGGCACACATGAAAATCCAGGAGAGTGCACAGGAAGGTAACAGCAAAGCTTGATATGCATTCACTGCCACTCACTTTTTAGACACACCCATCAGGGGTACAAGAGGTGGTGACACGTGGCAGACTCGGTCTGTTTCCTGTCTGAGAAGAGCTCAGTTCAGTCAGTTTCTTGTCTTCGGACAGTGCAGATCAGTGCCAGTGGAGTCTGGACTTGGAAGGAGAGGAGAAAAGACTGGATCCTCGCAGAGTTAGCGTAGCTCACCTGACAAGCAAGTGGAGGCTAGTACGGGTGAAGTGGATCATCCTAGCCTAGTCAGAGCTACCCTTAATCAGTACCTCAACAGAAGCTGAAGTAAGGAGGATACTGAGAGCTACTCAGTGAGCTCTAGGAGAAAGCTGACATTACCATCGAAGCTCCAAGTGTTTGTGCTAAGAGCGAGAGCAGGGCGAAGGGCACAGTGGAGAAGATAGAAAAGTGCTTTAGGTATTGGATTGCCTGCGCTAAATTGCCGGACACCGGGGTCCGAAGTGTTGCTACTGTTTCAGGCATAGTAACAAGAAATCCGGAGGCATCTGGACTACAGGTAGCAGAGTGCAGCCTTAAGTGTCAATACGTAATCGGAGTCAGGAGGAACAAGGACTTTTAGCTAGGCCAAGTATAGAAGGACTCTGTTCTCACCACATAGAAGGCTCCACCACAATATTGGCCGGGCAGTACAGCTATAGAGAAAGCTGGGGATTCAGAATTAACTTCGCTTCAGGCAAGTTGGATTCACATGTATATGGAGTAAAGGAGGCCTCTAACCTGCTCAGCTGTTACCGGAATGTGCACTCTCCACCCCGACCAGCTCCCCGGGATCTGCTTGAACCATCATCAGTAAAAGGTATGAAAAGGAGCTACCTTGTGTGTGACTGAATTATTACTACACCCTGCATCATCTCCACCATAGACTTCCAGGGACCAGTCTCACCTGTGGGAGACTTACCACCAAGCTGCCCCATAACATCCCCTGTGAAGACCCTTACAGCAGCGCTGGTACAATTACCAGAAACCACAGGTGGCGTCACGAAATACCTACCTAATAATCCCCTGTAAATATCCCCCATCGCATTGACTGCCAGGGCCACGGACCGAGCCACCGCTACCAGTGACAGCTCCCATAGATTTCCATGGGCTCGGCTCCGAGTACCCCATAGCCCTGGTATCCACAATTGTGGAGCGAGTCAATTAAATTTTGGCGTCACGAACAGGATACGAAACTTACAAGATCGTAAGCCCTGTGTGCCTAAATTGAACTGTTTGCTGCATGTCACTATTGGCGCCAAAATACCGCCATTTTGCCGCCAAGTTGGCGCCCTGAGGCGCTGGTGAAGAAGGTGGGCGTACCTTCGTGGGCGTGTACCCCCCTGAAGCGCGAAAAGTTATGGCCGCCCTCTCCAAGGCCTACTACAATGTGCGATCCAGCCCCACTGCAAAAGAGATACGCCTCCTCTTCATCCTCTATGCGAAGAGGAGGAGACGCAAATTCCGCCTCCACGGAAAGGACCAGAATGTTCCTGTTGGATACCAGAGTGAGACCTGGACCGAGATGGCGGAAGGACAGGAGAATCAGTGCCCAATACCGGAGGACTGTCTGCCTGTGCCGGAGCTGTCCCCAGATCGGGACACCGACCCCGCCATGATGGAGCTGCGGAGGGAGAACGCAGAGCTGAAGAAGAAGCTGCAGAATCGTGCAGATCTACAAGAGACGGAGAGACACTGGCGTGCCCGGAAACAGCGGCTGCTATGGGACGCAGTGTTCTCTCCCACAAGTGAAATACCGTCTCTTGATACCCCTCTATCACTGGATTATCCAAAGGCCCTGATGAAAAAGGCTGCGGAGCGACTGGAGGCGGACACCAGACATGCTGTACCTGATCCCACCGATGGAGCGGTGGAGGCGAAGGAGGCTGAGGAGGTCCTGCCCGTCCCTGAGAGCCAGCCAGGTCAGGAGGCCGCAGCGGATTACCGTTCCCCGGCGCGGACACCGGAAAGTTCCTGTCCATCGTTGCCGGAAGTAGATTGGAGTGAGATGGAGCGTATTGATGACATCACGTATGCCGTCCAGTGGGAAAGAGAGATGCAGTGTCGTGAAGAGGAGCAGCGACGCCGGCAGGAGGAAGAGCGGGAGGTGCAGCGGAACCGACAACGGCAGTATGAGCAGATGGTCGCTGATAAGGAGACCGTGCGCAGAGAGAAAGGTACCTTGCGGGAACCGCGGCGGCAGGGTGTGTTACAGAGTTCCAGCTCCGCAAGGGCTGGGGCTTCATCAGAGAACCGGGCCTCTATGCAGGGGTCTTTGTCAGCCGCAGGGACGTAGAATCCCACCTGCCCATCGGTCACCCGGGGAGGGACCTGATGAATGGGGACATTGTTAGTTACACCCGTCACTGGGGCATGAAGGGGTGGTATGCCCTGAATGTGTCCATCGTTAGTGACCCCGTCCCCGACGCCGGTCCCGGGGCGTCCCAGTTCAGAGCGTTCACAGCACCAGGCCGTACTTCAGCATCACCCCCTTCAGGCCCATCGCAATCTATGTCGCAATCAGCATCGCCTCCTGCTTACTCAACGCAAACCAAGTCGCGATCTGTACAGCAGCCCAGGTCTCAGCCAGCGCTGCCGCCTAAACCGCAAACTGCGACCAAGTTAGTATCGCAAAATGTTGTGGCACCTGTAGCGACGCAATCGGCGTCTCACAAGGAGGAAGCACCCGGCGTGCCCCTAGCGGTTCACACAAGGACTGTAGCGACCCAGACATTGATAGCAGGTCACGACCTGTTTGTAATGCGCTCTAAAGAGCATCGCATTGTTCCAGCCCCCGGGGTGGAAGACGTAATTGAAGTCTGCAAGAAAATGTGAAGACTGGTAGGACCCAGACAGGGGTTTACCATATTGAAGCATGTATAAAGTTGAGAAGGAAAGTTCGCATAATTGCACTTGAAATGTATGTAATGTTTACATAAATTGCCATTTTTGCACTTTAGTATTATTGTATACTGATGTTTGATATATGGAATAGAATATCCGGCTGGGTACCAGAAAGAAAAGTTAAGAAAAATGATGTTTACCTATGTTGCATAGTTTTTGCAAAGTATACCCTGGTTGGGTAAATACCGTGAGAAGTATAATGTGAATATGAAAGTTAAAGTATAATGTGAGTTTCAGAAGTTACCAATATGTGTCTTTTATTATGTCATGGACTGAGAGGCTGAGGACTGTGCCAGCCCAGAACTTATCCTGTACATAGTTGCGCTTCGGTGCATTATCTTGGTTTTACATAAAACCACTACTACAATCTACCTCTGAAGAAAAACCCGTATGGTGGGCCTAGAGTGAGGTCTGCAGTCAGAAGTCCTGCAGCCCACCCAGGACCCACGTGGGAGGTTTTTGGTGCGGGTCCTCCACAAGTATCTTGTATATATGAACACGTTTGATATCTTGATATTTTGATACTTTTGTATTCTTTACTGTACAAAATTGTAACGTTCAAGAAATCCTTACCTCCCGGATGGGAAGAGTTAAAATGTTGTTGTTAATGCAAAACAAAATGTTCTTTTTGTCTTTTACAGCCCCGGAGTGCTGTGTTTTACCAAGGGGGGGTGTGTAGCCCAGCTACGCAGGCACACATGAAAATCCAGGAAAGTGCACAGGAAGGTAACAGCAAAGCTTGATATGCATTCACTGCCACTCACTTTTAGACACACCCATCAGGGGTACAAGAGGTGGTGACACGTGGCAGACTCGGTCTGTTTCCTGTCTGAGAAGAGCTCAGTTCAGTCAGTTTCTTGTCTTCGGACAGTATAGATCAGTGCCAGTGGAGTCTGGACTTGGAAGGAGAGGAGAAAAGACTGGATCCTCGCAGAGTTAGCGTAGCTCACCTGACAAGCAAGTGGAGGCTAGTACGGGTGAAGTGGATCATCCTAGCCTAGTCAGAGCTACCCTTAATCAGTACCTCAACAGAAGCTGAAGTAAGGAGGATACTGAGAGCTACTCAGCGAGCTCTAGGAGAAAGCTGACATTACCATCGAAGCTCCAAGTGTTTGTGCTAAGAGCGAGAGCAGGGCGAAGGGCACAGTGGAGAAGATAGAAAAGTGCTTTAGGTATTGGATTGCCTGCGCTAAATTGCCGGACACCGGGGTCCGAAGTGTTGCTACTGTTTCAGGCATAGTAACAAGAAATCCGGGGCATCGGACTACAGGTCGCAGAGTGCAGCTTAAGTGTCAATACGTAATCGAGTCAGGAGGAACAAGGACTTTTAGCTAGGCCAAGTATAGAAGGACTCTGTTCTACCACATAGAAGGCTCCACCACAATATGGCCGGCAGTACAGCTAAGAGAAAGCTGGGGATTCAGAATTAACTTCGCTTCAGGCAAGTGATTCACATGTAATGGAGTAAAGGAGGCCTCTAATCTCAGCTGACCAATGTGCACCTCCACCCACAGTTCCGGGATCTGCTGAACCATCATCAGAAAAGGTATGAAAAGGAGCTATTACTTGTGTTACGAATTATTAACACCTGCATATCTCAAGAGCTTCCAGACCAGTCTCACTGTGGGAGGACTTACCACCAGCTGCCCCTAATCCCTGTAGACCTTCAGCAGCGTGTACAATTACAGAAACCACTAGGTGGCGTCACGAACTTATACCTACATAATCCCTGTCAATATCCCCCATAGACGACCCAGGGGACCGAACGCTCACCAGTGACACTCCAATCCAGGCTGCCCATAACATCCCATGTGGTGCTTCGCAACGCTCGGTCTCACTATCACCCAGAACCCGTTCCACAGTGCGGCCCACCTACATCTCTCCCTCATTCTATTATCACCCTGCCGACCTCTCCACAGGACCAGCCCCCCTACATCTCCTCCCTCATTTCTATCTATCACCCTGCCCGTCCTCTCACATGGCGTAGCACCCCTACATCTCCTCCCTCATTTCTATCTATCACCCTGCCCGTCCTCTCCACAGTGCAGCCCCCCTACATCTCCTCCCTCATTTCTATCTATCACCTGCCCGCCTCTCCACAGTGCAGCACCCCCCTACATCTCCTCCCTCATTTCATCTATCACCTGCCCCCCCCTCCTCCACAGTGCAGCACCCCTACATCTCCTCCCTCATTTCTATCTATCACCTGCCCGTCCTCTCCACAGTGCAGCACCCCCTACATCTCCTCCCTCATTTCTATCTATCACCTGCCCGTCCTCTCCACAGTGCAGCACCCCCTACATCTCCTCCCTCATTTCTATCTATCACCTGCCCGTCCTCTCCACAGTGCAGCCCCCCTACATCTCCTCCCTCATTTCTATCTATCACCTGCCCGCCCTCTCCACAGTGCAGCACCCCTACATCTCCTCCCTCATTTCTATCTATCACCTGCCCGTCCTCTCCACAGTGCAGCACCCCTACATCTCCTCCCTCATTTCTATCTATCACCTGCCCGTCCTCTCCACAGTGCAGCCCCCCTACATCTCCTCCCTCATTTCTATCTATCACCTGCCCGTCCTCTCCACAGTGCAGCCCCCCTACATCTCCTCCCTCATTTCTATCTATCACCTGCCGTCCTCTCCACAGTGCAGCCCCCCTACATCTCCTCCCTCATTTCTATCTATCACCTGCCCGTCCTCTCCACAGTGCAGCCCCCTACATCTCCTCCCTCATTTCTATCTATCACCTGCCCGTCCTCTCCACAGTGCAGCACCCCCTACATCTCCTCCCTCATTTACTCTCCTATCACCCTGCCTCTCCTCTTCCACAGTGCAGCCCCCTACATCTCCTCCCTCATTTCTATCTATCACCCTACCGTCCTCTCCAAAAGTGCAGCCCCCCTACATCTCCTCCCTCATTTCTATCTATCACCTGCCCGTCCTCTCCACAGTGCAGCCCCCCCTACATCTCCTCCCTCATTTCTATCTATCACCTGCCCGTCCTCTCCACAGTGCAGCACCCCCCTACATCTCCTCCCTCATTTCTATCTATCACCTACCCGTCCTCTCCACAGTGCAGCACCCCCTACATCTCCTCCCTCATTTCTATCTATCACCTACCCGTCCTCTCCACAGTGCAGCCCCCCTACATCTCCTCCCTCATTTCTATCTATCACCTACCCGTCCTCTCCACAGTGCAGCACCCCCTACATCTCCTCCCTCATTTCTATCTATCACCTACCCGTCCTCTCCACAGTGCAGCACCCCCTACATCTCCTCCCTCATTTCTATCTATCACCTACCCGTCCTCTCCACAGTGCAGCACCCCCTACATCTCCTCCCTCATTTCTATCTATCACCTGCCCGTCCTCTCCACAGTGCAGCACCCCTACATCTCCTCCCTCATTTCTATCTATCACCTGCCCGTCCTCTCCACAGTGCAGCACCCCCTACATCTCCTCCCTCATTTCTATCTATCACCTGCCCGTCCTCTCCACAGTGCAGCCCCCCTACATCTCCTCCCTCATTTCTATCTATCACCTCCGTCCTCTCCACAGTGCAGCACCCCTACATCTCCTCCCTCATTTCTATCTATCACCTCCCTCGCCTCTCACAGTGCAGCACCCCCTACATCTCCTCCCTCATTTCTATCTATCACCTGCCCGTCCTCTCCACAGTGCAGTCCCCCTACATCTCCTCCCTCATTTCTATCACACCCTGCCCGTCCTCTCCACAGTGCAGCCCCCCTACATCTCCTCCCTCATTTATATCTATCACCCTGCCCGTCCTCTCCACAGTGCAGCCCCGCTACATCTCCTCCCTCATTTCTATCTATCACCCTACCCGTCCTCTCCACAATGCAGCCCCCTACATCTCCTCCCTCATTTCTATCTATCACCTGCCCGTCCTCTCCACAGTGTGGCACCCCCCTACATCTCCTCCCTCATTTCTATCTATCACCCTGCCCGTCCTCTCCACGTGCAGCCCCCCTACATCTCCTCCCTCATTTCTATCTATCACCTACCCGTCCTCTCCACAGTGCAGCACCCCCTACATCTCTCCCTCATTTCTATCTATCACCTACCCTCCTCTCCACAGTGCAGCCCCCCTACATCTCCTCCCTCATTTCTATCTATCACCTACCCGTCCTCTCCACAGTGCAGCCCCCCTACATCTCCTCCCTCATTTCTATCTATCACCTACCCGTCCTCTCCACAGTGCAGCACCCCCCTACATCTCCTCCCTCATTTCTATCTATCACCTACCCGTCCTCTCCACAGTGCAGCCCCCCTACATCTCCTCCCTCATTTCTATCTATCACCTACCCGTCCTCTCCACAGTGCAGCACCCCCCTACATCTCCTCCCTCATTTCTATCTATCACCTACCCGTCCTCTCCACAGTGCAGCCCCCCTACATCTCCTCCCTCATTTCTATCTATCACCTACCCGTCCTCTCCACAGTGCAGCCCCCCTACATCTCCTCCCTCATTTCTATCTATCGGCCTAACCGACTGCTGCGCTCTGCAAACGACTTTCGACTAACCTCTGCACTAATCCGTACCTCCCACTCCCGACTCCAAGACTTCTCCCGCGCTGCGCCAATCCTCTGGAATGATCTACACCAAGAAATTATTACTATCCACAATTTGCATGGTTTCAGGCGCTCCCTCAAAACACATTTGTTCAGAGCGGCCTATCACATTCACTAATCAAAGTCATTCTATGTGTAAGTGTGCGTGTGTAGCCCATTCACTATCTCCATCCATCCCTCACTCCCTCAAGATGGCTGGACCATCATTGTAAATGCACCATTGTATATACACACCTGTACTTTGTATCTCCCCCACCTCATTGTACATTGTAAGCTCTCACGAGCAGGGGCGGATTATATTGCTTTCATTATTGTATTGTTAACGTTGTTACTTATGACTTGTGTTCTGAAACTGTTAAACTGTAAAGCGCTGCGGAATATGATGGCGCATATAAATAAAGATTATTATTATTCCCAGAAGAGCGGGAGCCGATATATCTGCTGAGCGGTGACTCCATATTAGTGTCTTGGGATGTGGGACAGAAGGTCAGTGAATCTGGAGGTGTAAAGCGTCCAAAAGTAGAGATGAGAGAAAAACATTCATAGGACCCAACATAAATCTTTTATTAACAGATGGTGGAGCATCTTACGCCATGTGTGCACTCGGGTGTATGTTTCTGCTCGCATATTATCATTATCTGCATCCTGCATGACCGCGTGGGGATTCCCAGCTAATGAAACTGCAAATAGTACTCTGATCTCTCCTACGTGACAATCCCAGCTCGTGTTTTGGACATTTTTGCCAGGTTTTGTATCCTCTTCTGTAAAGTAAATAGGAAAAAAATCTTGGCAGAAAAATGAGGTCTTTTGTGATTAGAAAGTATTGAACGTGACTAATGTCATATTGAGGTTATAAAAGGGTCACGTACTCCACATCTATTTACCCTATCTATCTTTATATCTAGCCCTAGCTTTCTTTCTATCATCTACCTCTTATCTATTCTTTAGATCGTGACGGTTTGGTGATGGCTTCAGTACATATGGCCTCTGGTGCCTCTCTGTCACGCTGTAACCGTAGGAATGCCGGTGAAGAGGGACCCTATTCTGTCCCTAATCTAGGGAAGCCCAGCTATCCCTAACCCCGGTGTTACTCCTGAAGGTGGAGATGCCTGGTGTTACTCCTGAAGGTGGAGATGCCCGGTGTTACTCCTGAAGGTGGAGATGCCAGGTGTTACTCCTGAAGGTGGAGATGCCAGGTGTTACTCCTGAAGGTGGAGATGCCTGGTTCTCGTACCTCTCTGTGCTGCTACAAAATCCTAAGCAACTCCCACCCTCCCCCAAGGGAGGAAAGAGGCAGGAGTAAAATGGGTAACGCCAGCTGGACAGACCGGAAAACTAAGGTACAGTCAAACGACAGGTACACAGCCAAAATTAGAATGGGGAGATGGGAGCTCAATAACAAGGCAGAAAAGCAACGGAACGGCAACAAGGGGAAGGAAGAGGTATTATTATTATTTCCATAGCACCATTGATTCCATGGTGCTGTACATGAGACGGGGTTACATACAAATTACAGATATCACTTACAGTAAACTAACAATAACAGACTGGTATAGAGGGAGGAGGACCCTGCCCTTGCGGGCTTACATTCTACAGGATTATGGGGAAGGAGACAGTAGGTCTGGGGTCGCAGTAGCTCTGATGGTGTTGAGGTGGCCGCATGGTCATTACAGGCTGTAAGCTTTTTTGAAGTGATGGGTTTTCAGGTTCCTTCTGAAGGATCCAAATGTGGTGGATAACTGGAGGTGTTGGGGCCACAGAATTCCAGAGGATGGGGGATATTCGGGAGAAATCTTGAAGGCGATTGGGTGAGGAGCGAATAAGTGTGGAGGATAGTAGGAGGTCCTGGGAGGATAGGAGGGAAGATAGTGAGAGATAGTGAGAGATTAGTTCAGAGATAGGGAGGAGAAAGGTTATGGATGGCTTTGTAGGTCAGTGTTAGTAGTTTAAATGGGATACACTTGGAAATTGGGAGATAGTGAAGGGATTTGCAAAGAGTGTAGCAAGGAGAGAGATTAATTAGTCGGAGAGCAGAGTTAAGGACGGACTGGAGAGGTGTGAGAGTGTTAGAAGGGAGGACACAGAGGAGAATGTTGCAGTAGTCGAGGTGGGAGATGATTAGGGCATGCACAAGCATTTTGGTAGAGTGAAGGTTGAGGAAAGGACGGATTCTGGAAATATTTTTGAGCGGAGGCGACAGGAAGTGGCAAGAGCTTGGATGTGCGGTTTGAAAGACAGGGCAGAGTCAAGGTTTAAGGCACTGTCACACTTAGCGACACACCAGCGACCACGACAACGACACGACCTGGTGAGATCGTTGGTGCGATCGCTATGTGGTCGCTAGTTGCTTCCAAACACAAAGATCTCAGCAGAGATCAGCGATCTGTATAACGACCTCTGCTGTCGTTGGGAAAACCTAGTCCCACCTGCGCCGCTGGTAAAGTCGTTCATAAAGGGTGTCACACTCAGCGATTCAGGCCCACCAGCGGGACACCAACGACCAAAAAACGGATCAGAACGTTCAACGATCAGCGACATCGCAGCGGGGGCCACATCGCTGCTACATGTCACACACAGCGACGACGCTAATGAGATCGCTGCTACGTCATAAAAACGCTGACGCTTTAGCGATCTCGCTTAGTGTGACAGTACCTTTCCTCCGAGGCAGCGGACTTCCGGTTCGGGGGAAAGTGTGATGTCATTAATTGTGATAGATAGATAGATCAGGTAGGGAAGATATGCGAGATGGAGAAAAGATAATTAGTTCAGATTCGTCCACATTGAGCTTAAGGAAGCGAGAGGAGTAGAAGGAGGATATGGCTAATAGACACTCTGGGATTCTAGACAGCAAAGAGGTGACATCTGGGCCAGAGAGGTATTCACAACAAGCCGCATACAACAATTTCAAGACGACAAGAATGGCTCTCCAGAACACCTTCTCCAATGCAGCCAGGAACAGAATGAAGACTCTATTGCTGGCATGGAGGGAAGCCAGACACAGGTTTATATAATGGGGAGGGTGTGGTTCCAAGAACAACAAAGAAAAACGTTCCTCCCCAGGAACCGCCAAAGCCTTCGTCCTACTGGAAGTACAGAACTGCGGGTTAAACCAAGGAATGGTAGCTTACCAGTGGACTTATGGCAGTGATTGTTAAGCGCAAACTCAGCAAAGGGCAGGTATGATGACCAATCCTGATTCTCAGGAACAAAACACCTAAGGTATGTCTCTAGGCTTGGGTTCATATATTCGGTCTGACCGTTATATTGAGGATGAAACGCTGTGGAAAAAGATAGATGCACCCCTAGGCGAGAGCAAAAAGTGCTCCACAATTTAGACACAAACTGGGTTCCCCGGATCTGAGGCCACAACAAAGGGAATCTCGTGAAGCTTCACGATCTCACTAATAACCACCTGAGCCAACGTTTTAGCATTCGAGAGAGCTGATAAAAGGAACAAAATGTGCAATTTTACTGAACCTATCCACTACCACTAACCTGGGGATGGCGGAAGGTGGTTAATAAAATCCATGGATAGATGAGTCCATGATCTATTAGGTATAACTAAACGTAGGAGAGAACCGGAGGGACGAGTATGCGAGGTCTTAGAACGTGCATAAGTATTACAGGTAGACACAAAATCCTCCACATCCTGACCCAACCTAGGCCACCAGAAACGACGAGACACAAGATCCACAGTAGCGTTGTTACCATCGTGACCGACAAGAACTGAGTGATGAGGTTCTCCTAAAATTTTTAAACATAAATGTAATGGCACAAATAATTTCCCTCATGGACAAGAAGCAGGAGCGTCCCCCAATACCCAAGTGCCTGTCCCTAGGTGGCACCTATGTAGAGAAGGACTAATAACTGTGCCAAGTGTCATTACTCTCAGTCCACAGGGGAAATCTTTAATGAACGCCCCTCGTAATCACAATTCCTTTCCATGTCCCAATCAAAAGAATAATAAACACATTCGAGAAATAATTTACTTTTATGTAGCGGCCTTCTGCTTAATGTTGAGCCATTGGCACTTGATGGATGAACGATCTGTAGGAAGATCGATCTTGTGCAAGTGTAGATAGATCTCCATGGACTTCTTCATTATCTTCATAGTATCAAACCATCGGGTTGCTGATCTTTGTCTTGTTCATTCTTTTCTTTCAATCATATTGTCCTTCTCCAGTGTTCGCTTTCTTCGTATTATGTGTCCAAAGTAGGCAGGTTGTAGCTCGGTGATCCTTGCTTCCAGTGACATGTCTGGCTTGATTTTTTTGTTCTTGCCATCCATGGTATTGACAACATTCTTCTCCAGCACCAAATTTCAAAGGCGTTGTGACGACACAGCGTTTTATCTTAATTAACAAGACGTCTATTTTCAGTAAGCCAGGAGGAATATGTGTTTGTTCTTCGGTTGGTCAAGAACAATACACTGTTGCCATATGAGTCTTAAACTTTGATTGTTGATATTTTTGAATGGCTAATGTTTGCTTTTTATATCAGCTCCTACAGCATATTGTCTGCTGTCTATGTAAGACAGCGATGCAGGGTCATTGAACAATGGATGTTTGCTTAATCTGTTGAATGACTATTATGTGGGTCCTTTGGCTTGTTGACTTGCAAAACAGAGCAGTAGAAACTATGCAAATTGATTAAATATTCAATCTCATCACATCTTCCTCTTG
The DNA here is from genome assembly GCA_033576555.1 of Oophaga sylvatica. Lineage (NCBI taxonomy): Eukaryota > Metazoa > Chordata > Amphibia > Anura > Dendrobatidae > Oophaga > Oophaga sylvatica. The sequence goes on from JARQOD010002417.1 coordinate 19,261, forward strand.
ACCTCTGGATGCTGGATTGATGGACAACAGTTATGAGCTATACTAGATGGTGACCCGATTCTAATGCATCGGGTATTCTAGGTTGCATCGCCGCTGACCTCCATGCGGCAGGAGATGACCCGCGGCTAGCGCCGCTGATCTCCTGACGATAGCGGTGGCGTGCGTGGTTCAAATCCTATGCCAATACGAGGCCGGACTGCGCCTGTCGCGACGGGGGATTTCCGTTACAGACAGACAGAATTAGACGATTATATTGTAGATAAGTGGGATATGCCATCTAACAGATGAGCCAAGAGATCCAAAGATCCTGAGACTCTTTAAAAAAAGCACAGCCAGGAACCCTCTACAAGATAGCTGCCAGAACATCATGGCTCTACCACGAGAGACACAGATTTGAAATTCTACAGGATGCCAGCTTAAGAGACCACGACCCCAGCTAAAATAATACAGATCTGCTCGATCGACCATCACTGAACCCATGAATGCATTTGGGGTAGTTAGGATTTGAACCCACCGGTCACCTGAGCCCCAAGGATACATTTGGGAAAGCCAGGATTGGGACCCAACGGTCACCTGGCTCCATAGGGACTGTTCTACATGTTATTTACCTGTTTTGTGATTCAATAAAGTATTGCCACACTGTGTTACTCTCACCCTGTGTTGTCTGAGTAGTATTATGCCCAAAGTAAAAGGAGAGCGGGCGTTTGGTGGGATAATCCCTGGTCCATGCGGTTTCGACCAGCATACTAGAGCATCCGATGACCCCCGTGTCTACACAGACGTTGATTCTTCTTCTTTATCGTCCAGGTTTCACATCCATCTGTTACCACAGAGAAGACCAAACTATGTACGAGCCATGTCTTTGTTGCCAGTAAAATGTTCCTTGATTTGACCTTGTCCAATGACTTCATTGTTTATTTCCCAGTGTCTTCTTGAGTGATCATTGATCTGAGTAGGTAGAAGTCCTTTACAACTTCTATTTCATAGCCGTCCATACAACAATGTTGTATCGTCTGCGTATTTAAGATTGTTCATGATTCGTCCAGCCATTTTGATTCCTTTTTTCTCAAGTCGAGCCTTCCTGAAAATAGCTTCTGCATATAAATTGAAGAGAAATGGTGACAGGATGCCGTCTTGTCTGACGCCTCGCTCTCCTCTGAACCATGCCATGTTGGCGTGTCCACTTTGGACTGTTGCTTGTTGGTTGATGTAAAGGTTCCTCATGAGGCTGATAAGATGGTTCGGCACACCCATATCCTTCATGGTATCCAAAGTTTCTGGTGATTAAAAGTGGAAGGCTTTGCTATAGTCAATGAATTAAAAATCAATCTCCTTGTTTTATTCTTTGTCCTTTTCCATTATGATTATAATGTTCGCATAATGGAACCCAAAAAATAAAGCAGACCTTGTTTTCAAATCTGAGATGACTCCTGCATAGTGTTGAGCGATACGATACCGCAAGTATCGGGTATCGGCCGATATTAGCTGTATCGGACTTTCGATACTTAGTTCCGATATTTTCGTCTTATCGGATACCGGAATCGGATTTGTCACTGTCACGTCAGTGTCCGTCGGTCGGGTCTGTCAGGAGTCAGCGGCACTTACCCGGCAGAAGATCTCCGGCGGTCACGTCCTGGACTGCTTCATGGCCGCCATCATCTTTCCCCGGCGGTCACATGCAGTTTCTCGCGATAACTGCAGTGACTGCTGGGTAATCCCGGCCGTAAAGCAGTCAGTCCAATGACGTCACCGCCGGGGAAGCAGGTAATTAGCTGTGCTGCGCCGGGATGTCAGGCTCTGCCTGTCATTGCGATGTAGCAGAGCTGGATCGTCGTGGGACCCTCGTTACTATGGACTGCGTCGGACAGGTGGTATACTGTTGGTTTGTTTTTTTTCTTTTTTTACAGGAGATCGATGGCGTCGCAGGAATGAGAGAGTAATAAAAGAAATGAAAACTGTGTTGTCTCTTTTATTTCATTAAAATACTTTTTTCTTGCTTGTCTTTTTTTTTATACATTTAAAAACTTTGGGATTAATAATGGATCGGTGTCTTATTGACGCCTCTCCATTATTAACCGGGCTTATTGTCACCGTGCAATCAACGGTGACATTAACCCCTTATTACCCCGCTTGCCACCGCTACAGGGCAGTGGGAAGAGCCGGGTAAAGTGCCACAATTGGACATCTTTTGATGCGCCAAATGTGGGGCTGCTGTAGCCTGGTATTATCAGGCTGTTGAGGGCCAAAATCCATGGGCCTTGACAGTCTTTTAATACCAGGCCGCAGCAGTCTGCATTTTACTTGGCTGGTTAACAAAAATAGGGGGACCCCTACGCCGTTTTTTTTTCGAGGGGATCCCCTATTTTTGTTAACCAGCCAAGATATGCAGACTGCTGTGGCCTGGTATTATCAGGCTGGCAAGGTCCATGGATATTGGATCCTTACCAGCCTGAAAAACCAGGCCTCAGCGGTCTGCTTCATCTGGCTGGTTAACAAAAATAGGGGGGACCCCACGCCAAATTTTTTTCGAGGGGATCCCCTATTTTTGTTAACCAGCCAAGATATGCAGACTGCTGTGGCCTGGTATTATCAGGCTGGCAAGCAGGGTCGAACTGAGGCACCGGGACACCGGAGAAACCTACGGTGGGCCCCAGCTCCTGCGTGGTGGGCCCTGATTTGAAAGGATAGGTCGCGGGGCAGAGGGGGCGGTGGCCCCGGGGCCCGCGCTCTGAGGGGGCCCACCCGGAGCTACGATACAGTTACATTCTGCGGCAGAGCAGGGAGAATCGCTCTCCCTGCTCTGCCGCCCGGAAGCTATGGGGCCTGAACAGGCATTGGGGGGGCCCGGTGCCAGCAGTGGGCCCCCCACCCGTCATCGGAGGGTCAGCTGTATCGGCATCCAGCCGATAAAGCTGACCGCATGGAGAGAGAAGGAGCGAGCGCTCCTTCTCTCCCATAATCCCCCTCTCAGCGTATTACAGCGGCGCAATAACATCACCTGCCGGTGCCCGCTGTCAGACGCTGAGAGGGAGAACAGTGAGCAGCACAGGAGCCGGGAGGTGAGTTTTTTTTTTAGTTTTTTTTTAATGGGGATGCAGTCGAGTCCTGGCTGGAGAAGTCGTCATGTCGGTGTGGGCCAGATGGAAAAGACATGAAAAGTGAACAATTCCATTAGAAAGAACATCAGCGGTAAGTCATTATCTGTACCTGTGCTGTAATCTATATGTTCTGTAGGACTGGTATTATTTAACACAGACCATATGGCGGTAATATCAATATTGGTCTTTTTATATATAGATTATTTTGGCCAACAGCGCGGTCATTTGCTGAGGTTCTCTGATAATGGGCCCACTCAGAAGTTTTGCCCCCACTAAACCAAAACCCTAGCTACGCCTCTGGCTCTCTCTCTAGTCTTTCTTTCTCTCTCTAGTCTTTCTCGCTCTCTGTTCTTTCCTTCTCGCTCTCTGTTCTTTTTTCTCTCTGTTCTTTCTTTCTCTCTTTTCTTTCTTTCCTCTCTTTCTTTCTCTGTTTGTTCTTTCTCTCTCGCTGCTCTTTCTTTCTTTTCCTCAGTACCAGCCACTGTGCCCTCATTACCGGTCAGTGTGATCAGCAGTGCTAAATGGTTACGCTTGGGGCGAGGATATGGGTGTGATTAGCTGTGAAATGGGTGTTGTCGGGGCGTGGCCTAAAATTTTCAGCGGCGCGCAACACGCGCCGCAGCCTTTAATCCTCTTTCCTGTCTTCCAAATTTGGGAGGTATGCTGTATGACCTCCCTACAACTTCTGGCCATGCTCCTGATGAGCGCGACGGATGGTCTCGTGAGGGATCTCCTCCCACACCTGGACTAAAGCATCCACCAACTCCTGGACAGTCTGTGGTGCAACGTGGCATGGCCTAAAATTTTCTGCAGCATGCACAGCGTGCCACAGCCTTTGTCCCTCTTTCCCTTATTCAAAGGTTGGGAAGTATGATGTTGGGCCGCAAGAATAATTTTTCTCTGGTGGGCCCAAGGTACTCCAGTCCGACGCTGCTGGCAAGGTCCATGGATATTGGCTCCTTAACAGCCTTAAATACCATGCCTCAGCAGCAGGGGCGTACATATAAATCATGGGGCCCCATAGCAAAAGTCTGAATGTTCCCCACCCCCCCAAAAAAAAAACCCAGAGGCATTGTAAATGTAAAGTGCCAGCACAGTGAGGGAAGTTGAGTCGCACAGAGACAGGGGTTTTGGTGGTACTCGGCACCAATCACGTCGACTTCTATGGGGATGTCACGAGTAGCACAGCTCGGTCCGTGACCTGGGCGATCACTGGAATGTGGGATATTTCCAGGGGATGATAGAATGTTCGTGTAGTTTGTCGTGACGCCACCTGTAGTACCTGGTCAGGGTGTCCAGCGCTGCTGTGCAGGTCCTCTGGAAGGGATGGTGTAGTGCAGGTAGGTGAAAAGTCTTCTACAGGTAACACGCTATCCTTCCAGGGCAGATAGATGTGAGATAGAGCAATGGTGCAAAGTGATGTAGCAGAGTGGACTATGCGACGTAGTAAGAAAGCAGGAAACACTTCAAGTTAAACGTTGCATAATAAAATTTTTAATAATAACATTACAAAAGTGCAAATGGCTTATATTATGTGACATGTTTTGTTACTGTTCATACCCTTGATATGTGTTATACATGTGTGTTAATAAATACATATTCAACAAAAGTGCAAATAGCATTAGTGCCGAAGTTCGTGGAGACTTCTTAGGACTACAACCCCACCGGGGTAACTTCACAGTGTCCTTTACTTGTGCTTGTGGAGGACCCGCTCCAAACCTCCAACTGTGGTCTTGGGTGGGCTGCAAGACTTTCCTTGAGCAGACCTCACTTTCGGCCACACCAAACGGGTTTTTAGTTTCTGAGGTAGTTGAAAATAGTGCACAGTAAAGTTTTTTGTAAAATCAAGATGGAGCACCGAAGTGCCAACTATTTACAGAAAAGTTTGTGAGCCAGTACAGTTCATGGCTTCAAAGTTCAACATTTTGATTACAGTGAAACACCATTACCCAACCTGGGTATATTAAGGCAACAATAAACTTGTTCTTCTGAACATTCACCCGTCCGGGTACATCAAACCATTACCCAACCTGGGTATATTAAGGCAATAATAAACTTCTTTTTATGAACATTCACCCGTCCGGGTACATCAATAATTTAACTATTTACATACAGAGACCCTGTCCGGGTTATTTAGACTTCTTTGGCTGGCCTCTTCCAGGTACCACCTGGTACTCTTCTGGAACTTGCCAAACATCCGTGACAGGAGGGTCCACTCAGACCTGATGACGTCGTGTGGCCTGTACAGTGACGTCGTGACCCGCTATCTGGGTCTGTGTGGCCACCTCTTTCATCTCCCTCCGGGTCTGGACCCCTATGTCCCGGACTGAACGAACCCCAGGGGGCCTAACAGGCGCCGGGTACGGGCCAGCTATCATTATCATGTCCATAGCTGGGGCTGCTGAGACCACTGAGGGAGGCTAGGGAGATTTACGGCGTGGGGTGGGCACTTGTGCAGAGGCCTGGTTGGGGGAGGCTGAAGGCTCGTAGGGTCTGTCAGTTTCCTGACACTCTGGGGAGTAGGGGTCGCACCTGGTAACATTTAGGGCGTACCATCCATTGTAACCCCAGTGTCGGGTGTAAGTCACCAAGTCTCCTGGCAACAGGTCCCTCCCCGGGTGTCCTTCTGGGAGGTGAGCCTCCACGTCCCGCCGGGTTACAAAAACTTCTAAATAAAGTCCAGGCTCCTGGATGAAGCCCCAACCACCTTTTAACTTAAAGTTCCGTACTGCACCCTTACGCCGCGGCTCCCTCACCGTACTTTTATCCTTTCTCATACGTGCCTTCTCTGCCAGGTCCTTCTCCAGGTGACGTTGCCAAAGCTTTTGGATTCTCGCTGCTCCCTTTGTCGCTCTGCTTCCCGCTCCCGACGTCTCCATTCTTCCTCCTGACCCGGTTGTAATTCTCCTCCACCAGCATCTCCATGTCTCCACCATCAAACGCCAGCTTACGATGTACGGTTTGCGGCAGCTCTCCTGGCGCCCGCCAGTCCTGGCGGCGCTCACCTGCGGCGGAAGCAGCCGGCTCTGGAACAGATGACGGTCGGGGCTCCGGTACAGGCAGGTAGAGCTCTGGTGCCTGCGCGGCCTCCTCCATGAGGACGGGTGTCGCTTCTTCTGCCTCAGCGACGGGGGCAGACAGCGGGATCTGGGGTGCTGGTGCGGCGTTTTCTGCAGGAACGGGTGCCTCCACTGTGATACTGGCAACCGGTTCAGATTGCAAGGGCTGGGATGCCCGCACGGCCTCCTCTACTGGAACGGGTGCCTCCACTGAGATACTGGCAACTGGTTCAGATTGCAAGGGCAGGGATGCCCGCACGGCCTCCTCTACTGGAACGGGTGCCTCCACTGAGATACTGGCAACCGGTTCAGATTGCAAGGGCTGGGATGCCCGCACGGCCTCCTGTACTGGAACGGGTGCCTCCACTGAGATACTGGCAACCGGTTCAGATTGCAAGGGCTCGGATGCCCGCACGGCCTCCTCTACTGGAACGGGTGCCTCCACTGAGATACTGGCAACCGGATCACATTGCAAGGGCTGGGATGCCCGCACGGACTCCTCTACTAGAACGGGTGCCTCACCTTCCGGTACAGACACTTCAGGGGGTAAGAGGGATTGGCGCCGCTCCAATTGTAGTTTTAGGGCCCGCCAGCTCGCTTCCATCCTGGCGACCTCCTCCCGGTGCCGGGCCAGGTCTCTCAGGGTATCCTCCGCTTCTTCCAGCGTAGGAGGGTTTCCAGGCCGGGTGCCAAACGGTGGCTCCGTGGCGATCGGGTCGCTTCCGTGGGGGGAGAGCTCTGACTCCTCCATCCCTTCCCACTTCTGCTCACGTCCATTCGCCATCTCAGCAAAGTCACATGTGTCATTAGCATCAGGAGAGGCGACATCTTTTGTAGGGAGGCGGGACCTTCGCGTTCGTTTCCGCCCACTGAGGAGGATGAGGAGGCGGAACTCCAGAGCTGTGGGGCACGATCTTACATTGCAGTAACATTTAGAGTGTGCGGACATAGTTTTCGCGCCACGGAGTGAGTGTACGCCCACGAAGAGCACCCCCTTATTCTTCACCTGTGCCTCGTGGCGCAGATATGACGGAAAAATGGCAAATACAGTCTATGATGATTTTTGCAATTCTCAAACAAAAAAACAGTTCAATTAAGGCACACAGGACTCGCTTATAGCGAGCTACAGAATCCTGTTCGCTGGGTGCGATGCAACATCTCTGTGGCGACTGGACCCTCGGGTGCTTCTGTCTTTTCACAAATGCCGGCTTTACCCGGCAATTGAATCAGAGGCTATTTTACTATGTAGAAGTGTATAAACTATAAATATATGTATATATATATGTCACAATGACATGTATATATATATATATATATATATGTATTCTATGTGTGTATATTTTGTGTTTACAAGGAAATAAAGGTTTTTTTAGTTGCGATATTTTGTTCCCATAGACTTACATGGGACTTCCGGTATCGGAATCGGATATCGACGATAGTTAGTGATATCGGCGATACCATTCCGATCCGATATTTTTAGATATCGAGCAGTATCGCTCAACACTACTCCTGCAGCCTTGTGCCCACTGATTGCGCCCATGATGATGCTATTTTGTGCTTGCTACACCCAAGTATATGCCTATCACGATTGTATCTGGAATGTTTTTGGCACTAGAGCACTTTGAAGTCACCATGTACGCACCTCCATATAAAAGAAATGCTATATTTTCCAGGACAATAAAAGAATCCCATAGAAAGAAAAGTGGACGTTCATAAATGTCACATCCCTATGAATTCCGGCCTGCCTGTCTCCAAAAGTTTGAGATCAGATCCTTTGCAGCTTCTGGCCGTCTAAGGCTCTTCTCATTTACCAATTGTTATTACTTCCTGCAGTAAGCACATCATTCGGAAGGAGAAGTATTCAGAGTTGGAAGCTCACCATGGGTCACAGACGCCACCATTGTCTAGACAGGGACAAGAAAAAAAAGGAAGACTGAGGATGGAGTAAAACAAAGACAGATGCCTTACAAACATCACACATGAAAGGGAAACATGTACTTAACCCCTTAGTGACTTGCAAAGTACATTTCGTCACGGGTCTTGCAAGGGTCTATGGAGAAGGGTCGAGGGCTGTATCACCCAACCGGCGTCTGCCTGTAGCAGCAGTGACTGGAGCTGTTCTCCAATCTCTACCGGTTAACCATGTAGATGCTGGGATCAATCACTAAGTTACTATGCCTGTCACCCATGGCTGCTTTCTGAAAGCCTTCACTGGTGGGCTTCATATGAGACTATTTGTGATGACACAGCATTTTATTTTAATTAACCAGATGTCTATTTTCAGATATGTGGATACATGAGTCAGTGAGTGGTCTCGTACACTTGCTTGGCTGTCGTTAGAAATACCGCATGGACCAGGGCTAATCCCACTGAACCCACTGTCTTTTCCCATGGGCGTAATACTACGCAGACAACACAGAATGAGGGTAAAACAGTGTGGCAATAATTTAATGAACCACAAAACGTAGAATAGTCCCAGCACAATACCCAAGATTGGGCATATTACAGAGTCTCACCCTTCTGCTGACTCGCCGGGATTAGAGAAGCAGTGACTTCAGAGCTTCCAGGGCCAACTACCCCACCTGTTATGTTTCGGTAGCTGAGGAGAGCAGGCAAAAACGGCAATACACCAGAGAGGTTGGAATCTATTGGATTGCAGTACCCTGACTAACCACACAACTAGAGGTAGCTGTGGAGCGTTCCTACGTTGGTCCTAAACGCCTCGTCACAGCCTGAGAGATTAACTACACCTAAAGATAGAAAGAGGAAAGCTATCTGCCCCGGAGCAGATCCCCAAAGATAATAGAAAGCCCCCAAACATGTAATGGCGGTTAAGACAAGAGGAAATACAGACACAGACAGAAAATAGTATGAGCAAACGCTGGGGCCCAATCTGCCTAGACAGAAAAGGATAGAAAGGATACTCACTGCAATCCAAAAAAAACCCTAAAAAATGCCAACGCTACTGATTGCAAAAACACCTGAGATCACACGACCTATACCACCTAAATCAGTTCTCTGGTGTAACAAAACTAAGCCGCAGCCACTGAAAAAACTGGAAAAGGCAAATGAACAAATAACAATGGCTACAGAGGAACTGAGAGGAACCCAAGCCCCCGGGGGGGGGGGGGGGAAACCTCGCTAACCGCACAGAAATGCAGAGAAATATGCAAATGGTAAGCACAAAAACAAAAACAGAAAATATCTTATCTGAAAGCAGAAGAAGAGGCAAGACTCAGCAAGTTTCCAAGTGAACCAGGAACCACAGTTGAGACAAGAACAATTGATCACCGGCAACCATGATGGGAGGGAACCTCCCTTATTTAAGACCAGTCTGTGACTCCTGATTGCCAATCCTCATTGAATGGTTCAGTACTGTTTGTAACCACCAGAGGGAGCTTCTGCTCAGAATTCATTTCCAAAACATTCACAACAGTACCCCCCCTTGAGGAGGGGTCATCGAACCCTCATTTGTGCAACCAGGTCGGTCAGGATGAGCTCGGTGATATGCACGGATCAGTCTCCTAGCATGGATGTCCGAAGCAAACACCCAAGAATTGTCCTCCTGACCATAACCTTTCCACTTAACCAAATACTCGAGTTTCCGTCTAGAAAAATGAGAATCCAATATTTTCTCAACCACATACTCCAGATTGCCCTCAACCAAAACAGGGTCAGGAGGCGCAGCCATAGGAACCACTGGTTTGACAAACCTCTTCAATAAGGACTTGTGGAACACGTTATGAATCTTAAATGTCCCTGGAAGAAGTAAACAAAAGGAAACCGGATTAAGAATCTCCATGATCTTATAAGGTCCAATGAACCTAGGCTTAAACTTTGGAGATGCAACTCTCATAGGGATATTTCTTGAGGACAACCAGACCAAGTCCCCCACTTTAAACCGAGGACCATCAGTCCTATGCCGGTTGGCAAACCGCTGGGCCTTCTCCTGAGAGAGGGACAACCTCTCCACTACCTGGTCCCAAATCTGCTGCATACGCTCCACAACACCCGGACAGACAGAAGCCTCCGCCTGTCCCGAAGAAAATCGAGGGTGAAACCCAAAATTGCAGAAAAATGGAGACATCAAAGTGGCAGAGTTAGCCCTATTATTAAGAGCAAACTCAGCCAAAGGCAAAAAAGAGACCCAGTCATCTTGATCAGCAGACACAAAGCATCTCAGATAAGTCTCCAATGTCTGGTATGTTCTCTCAGTTCAGGAGTTCCCCACATCCGGGATGTCAGGAAGTCCGGGAAGTCTGCCTAACCCGGCGACTTGGTCAGAGGAGGAGGGAAAGCAGGCGCTACCCGTGGTCTCAGCGGTCATGGCCGCTGTTACCAGGAGTGGGAGCGCTGAAGCCCAAGGAGCCTCGCGGAGGTCCGACGGTTTCCCCCTCTCTGACCAAGTGGCTGCCGAGTCAGACAGTAGCCAGGAGACAGATCCCGGGGAACTGACAGAGGACAGGGCAGTTTCATCAATTCTTGCCATATCCAGTCAGGGATTTCAGGCAGCGTTGGAAGCTGACCCTAGCCTGAAGACTCTCAAGGAACAGGCGGCACAGCCTCCCCTGGAGTCCGACCGCGAGCGAGTGGTCTGGGACCAGGGACGGCTGTACCGGGTAACGGTCCAGCAGGGTTCACCGGAGGCGTGGCCCAGGACCGACAGTTAGTGGTGCCCCATCCGTTCAGGGCGGAATTGTTGCGGATCGCACACGAGATTCCAATGGCCGGACACTTAGGGATCACTAAAACCAGGGCCAGGCTAGCTCAGCATTTCTACTGGCCTGGAATGAGGACCGAGGTGATAGCCTACTGCCGTTCGTGTGACACCTGTCAGAGGGTGGGGAAGGCGGGGCCGCGCCCCAAAGCCCCACTGGTAACTCTGCCCATCATCGAAGAGCCTTTCTCGAGGGTGGCTGTGGATCTCATTGGACCTCTGTCCACTCCCAGCCGCTCCGGGAAATGCTTCATACTAACGGTAGTGGACTATGCCACCCGGTACCCGGAGGCGGTAGCTTTGTCGTCCATTCGGGCCGACAAAGTGGCCACTGCCTTACTGGAGATTTTCTCCAGAGTGGGGCTTCCCAAGGAAATGCTCACCGACCGAGGGACCCAGTTCATGTCGCAGCTGATGGAGTCTCTCTGTAAGCAGGTACAGGTGCAACATCTGGTGGCCAGCCCGTATCACCCACAGACCAATGGCTTGTGTGAGCGGTTCAATGGCACCTTAAAGCAGATGCTGAGGATGTTGGTCGACTCCCACGGGAGAGACTGGGAGCGGTATCTCCCACACCTGCTGTTTGCCTACCGGGAGGTTCCACAGGCCTCAACGGGGTTCTCCCCCTTTGAGCTCCTGTACGGGCGACGTGTACGGGGGCCCCTTGCTCTGGTGAAGGAAGCATGGGAAGGGGATTTAGCCACCCCTGGAGTGTCGGTCATTGAGTATGTCGTGCGCTTCCGGGACCGAATGATGGCCTTGACACGGCTGGTGCATGACAATATGGCCCAAGCTCAGGCTGACCAGAAGCGATGGTACGACCAGAATGCTTGTGAGCGGACCTACCAGGTGGGTCAAAAGGTGTGGGTACTGGTCCCCGTACCACAAAACAAGCTTCAGGCGGCCTGGGAGGGTCCATACCTCGTGCACGAGCAGCTCAACGCCGTCACCTACCTGGTCACCCTGGACCACGCCCGTGGAAGTAGGAAGGCCTTCCATGTGAACATGATGAAGGCCCATCATGAGCGGGAGGCTTATGCTCACCCAGTGTGCAACCTTCCAGAGGAAGGAGAGGCAGAAACCCTCCTCGATCTGCTCACCCAAGCCAAGGCGGGTGGATCCATCGAGGATGTGGGGGTTGGCCACCAGCTCTCGGAGGACCAACGTTCCCAGCTGGGGGCCACCCTACACCCCTTCCGGGAGCTGTTCAGCAGCCTGCCCGGAAGGACTGAGGCAGCAGTCCATGACGTGGACACTGGTAACCACCCCCCAATCCGGCGTTCAGCATATCGGGTCTCTCTTGAGGTGCAGCAGCAGATGCGCCAAGAGATAGACGAGATGCTGAGGCTGGGGGTGATCCAAGCGTCCAACAGCGCGTGGGCTTCGCCTGTAGTCCTCGTCCCTAAAAAGGACCGAACTACGCGGTTCTGCGTGGACTACAGGGGGCTCAACGCTGTGTCGGTCACCGATGCGTACCCAATGCCGCGCATCGATGACCTGCTCGACCAGCTGGTCGGGGCCAAGTACCTGACCATCATGGATCTGAGCAGGGGGTATTGGCAGATTCCCCTGACCCCTAGGGCACGGGAACGCTCTGCCTTTATCACCCCATTCGGACTGTACGAGTCCACGGTGATGCCCTTCGGCATGAAGAATGCCCCTGCCACTTTTCAGCGGATGGTCAACACGCTGCTCGAGGGACTGGAAGGGTATGCGACCGCGTACCTGGATGACATTGCCATCTTCAGTCCCACCTGGGAGGATCACCTAGAGCACCTGGCGCAGGTGCTCGGGCGGATCCAGCGAGCAGGCTTGACCATTAAGCCGGAAAAATGCCAGCTGGGTATGAGTGAGGTCCACTACCTGGGACACCGGGTAGGTGGGGGAGCTCTGAAGCCAGAGCCCGGGAAGGTGGATGCCATCGCATCCTGGCCCACCCCCAGGACCAAGAAGCAGGTGATGTCCTTTTTGGGTACTGCTGGGTACTATAGGAGGTTTGTTCCACACTATAGTGCCCTGGCCAAGCCCCTGACGGACCTCACCAAGAAAAGGCTGCCCGTCGCAGTCGACTGGACAGTCGCCTGCGAGACAGCTTTCCAGGTGCTCAAGACCGCCCTTTCTAGTTCTCCTGTACTACAGGCAGCCGACTTCACGCGGCCATTCTTAGTGCAGACCGACGCCAGCGACTTCGGCCTCGGTGCTGTGCTCAGCCAGGTTGACACTACGGGCCATGAACACCCCATTTTGTACCTGAGCAGGAAGCTCCTGCCGAGGGAAGTGGCCTATTCCACTATGGAGAAGGAATGTCTGGCAATTGTGTGGGCCCTGCAGCGTCTGCAGCCATACTTGTACGGACGCCAATTCACCGTGGAAACAGACCACAACCCCCTCAGCTGGTTACACACGGTCTCTGGGACGAATGGGAGGTTGCTACGCTGGAGCCTCGCTCTCCAACAGTACCACTTCACCATTCGCCACAAAAGAGGCAGTGACCATGGTAACGCTGATGGGTTGTCCCGGCAAGGAGAGGGTGCGGTAGGGCGCACGGGGGAACACAGGAATGTGATACCCCCTAGCGCCCTCAAAAGCAGGGAGGTGTAAGGAAAAGGTTGTCGCCATTTTGTATAGGGCCTGTACCAGCCTCCATTTTGTCAGTTCACACAGCCACAGACTTTTAGCTACACATTGCCTATTAGCATATCCAGTACGACAGGTTTTGATGTCCACTAGGAATCAATAGGCCTTTACATGCTAATTAGTCTAGGCCAGTGACTGAATGAGATGGTCAGTCGTATGGTAAATAGCCCAAGCTCAGGCATTGTTTCCTGTTCCATATGAATTGCAGGCCAATTAATATGCGTGCTTCAAAGCAATGGAGATGGGCCTAGCAGGTTCAAGAACTAGCCATGACCAGGCTGCTGGTCTCATTCTTTTTCACACACAGAAGCCAACAAGATGGTCTAGGAAAGACCAAGGGACTATTCAGGAACTGAAGACTGTACCTGGGAATGGAAGAGCCAAGGCCTTCCCATGACCATAATACCCGGTAATATTGATCCATAGCTTATACCTTTAAGCCTTATACATTATTGTTGTATTTTTACTCTGACTGCCATTCCATTGTAGTTACGTTGTATAGCTTTACTGTATATTTCTGTAATTATCTAGTGCGCCCTTAAGGCAAATTAAACCATAAAATTAATCTTGGGCTGATGCTTTTACTCTGATCACGAATCTTAGAATACCCAGTGGGTAGCAGGACACCTTCCCCGGCGGCCATTTGCTCTAGGTGCAGTTCTCTTACTGACCTGAGAGACAAAGGGGGGCGCCGGAGAGCTGTACCTGTGGAGTTACGTCCCATTGGTGACGTGGGAGGAAAGGGATCGTCCGTCACATTTGGTAGCGGCGGTGGTATCAGAAGCTGTGATACCCGGGCTACCGTGTGGCGGCCGGCTGAGTTCCTCACACCATTGGTCTGAGAATGAAAAGCAGAGGAGAAAGACAATTGAACACCAAGTTTAGAACAAAAAGTCCTCCAAAATCTGGAAACAAACTGGACTCCTCTGTCAGACACAATGTTCTCAGGAATGCCGTGTAACCGAACCACGTGCTGAAGGAACAAAGGCACCAGTTCGGAGGAGGAAGGCAACTTAGGTAATGGCACAAGATGTATCATCTTGGAAAACCTATCACAAATCACCCAGATAACGGTCATTCTCTGAGAAACCGGGAGGTCGGAAATAAAATCCATAGAGATATGGGTCCATGGTCTCTTGGGCACAGGCAATGGCATCAACAAACCACTAGAGCGAGAGCAAGGTTTGGGCGAGAGCAAGTCCCGCAGGACTGCACAAATTCCCTGACGTCACGAGACAAAGTAGGCCACCAAAAGGACCGACTCACCAAGTCTCTGGTACCAAAAATTCCGGGATGACCGGCCAACGCGGAACAATGAATCTCAGACATCACACTCTTTTTCCACCGGTCTGGGACAAACAATTTCCCAATAGGGCAGTGCTCGGGTTTATCCTCCTGACACCCTTCCAGAGCCAGTCTCAAATTGGGCGAGATGGCGGAAAGAACTACACCCTTTCAAAATAACAGCAGGATCAGATAACTCAGGAGAGTCCGCAAGGAAACTCCTCGAGAGGGCATCCGCCTTAACATTCTTAGTGCCAGGAAGAAAGGAAACCACAAAATTAAAACGTGTGAAAAACAAGGCCTACCTGGCCTGTCTAGGATTAAGTCGCTTGGCTGATTCCAGATAAACCAGATTCTTATGGTCCGTGAGGACCACCACCTGATGTTTGGCTCCCTCCAGCCAATGTCTCCACTCTTCAAAAGCCCACTTCATGGCCAATAACTCCCGATTACCCACGTCATAATTACGTTCAGTTGGAGAAAATTTTCGAGAGAAAAAGGCACAAGGGTTACTCTTAGAGGTCTCTGGATCTCTTTGGGACAAAACGGCACCTGCCCCAATTTCAGAGGCATCAACCTCCACCTGAAATGGCAGAGAAACATCAGGCTGCCATAGAACAGGAGCAGAAGTGAATCTCTGCTTAAGTTACTGAAACGCAGAGACTGCCTCAGGAGGCCAATTCACCACATCAGAACCCTTTTTGGTCAAATCAGTCAATGGTTTAACAATAACAGAGAAATTACCAATAAATTTACGATAAAAATTGGCAAAACCCAAGAATCTCTGAAGAGCCTTTAATGAAGTAGGTTGGACCTAATCACAGATGGCCTGAATCTTGACCGGGTCCATTTCAATAACAGATGGAGACAAAATGAATGCCAGAAATGAGATCCTCTGTACGCCAAAAAGACACTTTGATCCCATCACATACAGATCATTCTCTCTCAAAATCTGGAACACAGTCCGAACATGTTTCACATGAGAGTCCCAGTCATTGAAAAAAATCAAGATATCATCCAAATAAACAATCAGAAATTTATCCACAAAATCCCTGAAAATGTCATTCATGAAGGACTGGAAGACGGAAGGAGCATTAGTGAGCCCAAAGGGCATCACTAGGTACTCAAAATGCCCCTCTGGGGTATTAAACGCCGTCTTCCATTCATCCCCGTGCTTAAGGCGAATAAGGTTATACGCCCCCCTGAGGTCAAGTTTGGTAAACCAAGTAGCACTTTTCACCCTGGAAAACAGGTCAGAAATCAAGGGTAACGGATATTGATATTTCACAGTGATATTGTTCAAGAGACGATAATCAATACACGGCCTTAATGAACCATCCTTTTTGGCCACAAAGAAAAAACCGGCACCCAAGGGTGAAGAGGATGGTCTGATATGACCCTTCTCTAATGACTCCTTGATATAAGACCGCATAGCGTCATGTTCAGGTACAGACAAGTTAAAAAGGCGACCTTTAGGGAATTTACTACCAGGCACTAATTCAATAGCGCAGTCATTGCTCCTATGGGGGGCAAGGATGCAGATTTACT
Organism: Oophaga sylvatica; assembly: GCA_033576555.1. Taxonomy (NCBI): domain Eukaryota; kingdom Metazoa; phylum Chordata; class Amphibia; order Anura; family Dendrobatidae; genus Oophaga; species Oophaga sylvatica. Next base: position 35,604 of record JARQOD010002417.1, read on the forward strand.
TTCGCTAAACACATCAGAAAAATCAGTCAAAAAGTCAGGAACATCCTGAGCCTGGGGAGAGGCAGAAAAAACAGGAGTGTTGGCATTAACACATTGGCAACCCCAACTGGTTACAGACACAGATTTCCAATCCAAAACAGGATTATGAGACTGCAACCAAGGGAAACCTAGTACAATAATGTCATGCAGATTATACAGCACCAAAAATTTGCAACTCTCCTGATGATCAGGTTCAACCCTCATTATCACCTGAGTAGAAAACTGGGTTTTATTCTCAGCCAAAGGGGTAGAATGAATCCCCAGTAGGGGAATAAACTTCCGTAGGGGTATCAAGAGAAACCCACAACGTTTGGCAAAATCAAAATCCATCAGGTTAATAGCTGCTCCCGAATCAACAAAAGCCTGAGCAGAAAATGTGGACAGGGAGCAAATCAGGGTAACAGTCAACAGAAATTTAGTCTAAACACTACCCAAGACAGCTGAGCGTGCAAAACGTCTTCCCCGCTTAGGGCAGACAGAAATAGCATGAGAGGCGTCACCACAATAGAAACATAACCCATTGCGTTTTCGAAACTCATGACGCTGTGCCCCAGAAGCCATTCTATCACACTGCATGGGTTCAGAAGCTGGCTCACAAGGCAACACTATTCCACGCATACCTCTACGCTCAGCAAACGTCTGTCAATTTGAATCGCTAATGACATAGAATCATTGAGACCAGAGGGACAGGGAATCCCACCATAACATCCTTTACATTATCAGACAGACCCTTCCGGAAAAGGGCTGCCAAAGCGTCGTCATTCCACTTGGTCAGGACTGCCCACCTACGGAATCTCTGACAGTATAACTCAGCGTCATAAGGCCCCTGATTTAATGCCAACAAGGCTTTTTCAGCTTGATCAGTGACATTAGGCTCATTGTACAATAACCCCAGAGCCAGAAAAAATGCATCAACATACTCAAACCAGGGTCCCCAGGTGTCAGGGAAAAAGCCCAATCCTGAGGATCGCCGCGCAGGAGAGAGATGACAATTTGAACCTGCTGTGCTGCGTTCCCTGAGGACTTAGGTTTTAAGGCAAAAAACAACTTAGTTATTTTTGAAATTCAGAAATTTGGTCCGATCTCCCAAAAACAAATCTGGCATGGGAATCCTAGGTTCCACAACCGGCAACCCAGCAAGATAGACAGCAGTACTCCGAACCTCAGTGGCAAGCTGATCCACACGGCCAGACAGCTGTGCAAGCTCCATTGAGAGAAAAAAAAAATCCTCCTCAGCACCCAGAGAAAAAGAGGGAAAAAAATGAAAAAAAAAATAGAAAAAAAAAATCTCTGACAACTCTGACAACTTTTTTCTTTCCACACTATTTTTCCCTTCTGTGAGTACCATACAATTTTCAGTTAGGCCGGTGATACTGTTATGTTTCGGTAGCTGAGGAGAGCAGGCAAAAACGGCAATACACCAGAGAGGTTGGAATCTATTGGATTGCAGTACCCTGACTAACCACCACAACTAAAGGCAGCCGTTGTAAGGTTCTTTGTCTCTTTTGACATGTTCCTTGAAACTCAGTTTTCCGTCGGCCATTTTGCTTTCTGTCTTGCTGCAGCTATCTTGCCCTCAGTTAATATGGAGTTTCCAGCTTTCATGTTCCCGCCCTGATTCTCTCCCTCTTGCTTCTTAAGCAGCCTCAGCTGAGCAATCAGTGCTCCTGAATCAAGCCTCAGTCAGCCTGTGACCTGACTCCTGGAAACCTTGGACTTTGTACTCCAGCTATTTCCTACTGAGGAACCTTGGAACACTTTTGGACTCTGGAAACCTGCTGTTTGGTGAATCCATGTTTGCAGAGGAATTACGGTACAGAGAAGAGATCCTGAACCTGCTTTGGAGAGTTATTGTAGAGCTTGAAGTTACTCTGGCCTGCTGTGTCTCCTGCCTCTGTTCCTGCAAACTGTGTGACCTTTTCTGCATGCTTGTATGAAGTAATACAAGTAGTGTTGAGCGATAGTGCTCGATATCTAAAAATATTGTATCGAAATTGTATCGCCGATAGCACTAAATATCGTCGATATCCGATTTCGATACCGGAAGTCCCATGTAAGTCTATGGGAAACAAAATATCGAAATTAAAAAAAACCATTCTTGCCTTGTTGGTTAATTGTACATGAAGGAAAACAACAAAGACTAATGTAGAATGTATTGGGGGAGGTTGAGGAGACATTAAAGGCATACATGTTTAACCCAATGCATTGGAATAGCATTAATATATTTTTTTTTGGAAATACGTTTGGATTGACTAACAAATTGACAATGTTGTTAACCTTTTTTCTATTTTGGCAAATATGTCTGTTTCACAACTTCCATGCTCTTCACCTTTTTAACTTTTGCCAGTGCCACACTTTCTCCTTCATAATCTTCAGCAGCACCATCATCTTTCTCATCAAATTATTCTTCATCTTCACCTTCTTAATCTTCTTCTTAAACTTCTTGCTATTCATGTTTTTGTTTACATTACTCATATTGTTATTATTAAACTAATCAATCTTCTTCATATTCAAATTCTTCATCTTCTTCCTCTTCATGTTCTTCATCATATTCTTATTTGTGACAGAGATTCCTGTACTTGTAATCTGTAAAAGTATGAATTGTTCATCCTTCCGTTCTTGCTGTCACAAAAGATTTAAATTACAACAGTATTTGTCCGTGTTCAGTTTAGCCTGCAGCAGCAGGCATTTTCCAGGGGCACCACGAGGAGGAACGGACTCACCCCCATACACTGCTTAGTCTTCTTCTGCTTAGAATTTAGAGCATATATTTTGCTCTTCATTTTGGTCTTATACTTCATGTTCTTCTGCTTTTTGATCTTCTGCTTATTGTTCTTCTGTCTCTTGTTCTGTATCTTGTAGTTTGTCTTAACCTTCTTTGTCCTGTTGGTGATCTTCTTCTGGGTAATCTTTTATTTTTTCTTTGTGATGGTGTTCAGGCTGGTTGGCTTCATGCTCGTCGTCCTTGTTGTCGTTATCTTCTTCTGGGTGGTCTTTAAGGTCGTCTAATTTCCGAGAACCAGCTGACGTTACTGGAACCCTGACGGGTATCAGATGGAGCAAGAGACAATGGAAGTAACGAGGACCAGCTGACTGTGCTGGAACCCGGACGGGTAGCAGAAGGAAAAGAGGCAATGTCACAACCGAGTACCAGCTGACGTTACTGTGACACGGTTACTAAGCAGGAGGTACCTGTGCTCCAAAGCACTACCAAGGACCAGCAGACGTTGCTGGAACTCGGATACGGAGATGGAGGCACCTAGGCCAAAGGCACTGGGGAGAACCACTTGACGGTACTGGACCCCGGACGGGTAGAAGAACGCACCCATGAAAATGTAAGTTGACAGGACGCAAGCCGTCCACAGTTACCGAATCACACAGTCCTACAGTGGGTGCTTATCCTATTGTCACAATGGAAACCGCCTTTATTTACATATCCCACAGCACACATAGGAATCACCTAAACTGCAGGCACCATAGAGTCGGCTAACCCGAATGCAACACGACAGCACAACTTATTGGAGGATAATTGACGTTCACACTGCCAGGAAACAGCTGTCGTGCTGTAACCAGGCTGGCCAGGAGTCAGTACCCCTGCCAATTACTTACGAGCAACAAATGGCGGTGTTGTAGCCCAGGGAGTAGAGTTCAGGTGGTAGAAAGATGAACATAACAGGAGACATGGAAAACGTTGCCAAACAGTTATTTAATCTGAAAACGGACAGACAAATTCTGGCGAGATCCATGCCTTGTTCATTTTCAGAAAAGTAAGCCGGTCTACATTCTCTGAGGATAGTCGCATGCGACGGTCTGTTACTACACCACCTGCAGCACTAAAGACGCGCTCAGATAATACACTGGCAGCAGGGCAAGCCAGCACCTCCAATGCATACTGGCTAAGCTCTGGCCATGTACCCAACTTAGAGACCCAAAATTTGAAAGGGGAAGAGGCATCTGGGAGTACACTTAGAGGGAAAGCCAAGTAGTCTGTCACCATCTTACGGAAACGTTTCTTCCTGGTGACTGGAGCCGTCTCGGATGGTGTAGACCTTGCTGGCGCTGTCACAAAACTTCGCCACATTTGTAACATACAGCTCTTGCCCTGTGCAGAGGCGCTGCTTCTGCTCCCTCTTGTTGTAGAGGTGTCTACACTGCCTCGACGCACAGAGCTGCTTTGTAAAGCAGTAGCAGCAGCAGCAGCTCTCTCGGCTGGAATGTACAACAGTATGGATTGCACCAGTGTGTCTTGGTACTCCTGCATTTTACGGTCCCGGTTCACCGGTGTGATGAGGGTTTGTAAGTTGTCCCGGTAGCGAGGGTCTAGGAGGGTGTACACCCAATAATCTGACGTGCTGAGAATGTGGGCGATGCGGCGGTCGTTTCTCAGGCACTGAAGCATGAAATCACCCATGTGCTGCAGACTCCCAACTGGCCAACAAAGGCTGTCCTCTGGAAGAGGCGTCATCTCTGTCTCCTCTGCATCACCCCACCCTCGCTCTACATACTGACTAGAGCGTTGTGTACCTCCCTCTGTAGGGATTTCTTCCTCCTCCATTGACTCCTCCTCCTCCTCCTCATCCTCCTCACAAAGTGAGCCCTGCCCAGCCCTTTGTGAGGAACCACGTTGCGCTGACTGTCCTGAAGGTAATTGAATTTGTGACTCCTCATCCTCCACCTGTTTCAAAACCTCTTCCTTTAGTGCTTTCAGTGATTTCTGAAGCAGGCAGATAAGGGGGACAGTCATGCTGACTAGTGCATCATCTGCACTCGCCATCCGCGTTGAGACATCAAACGCACGCAAAACGTGGCAGATGTCCTTCATAGAGGCCCACTCAGTAGTGGTGAAGTGTGAACGGCGCAAATTGCGAGTTGATTGCGCCTGTTGCAGCTGATACTCCATTACTGCTGGCTGCTGCTCACACAACCGCTCCAACATATGTAACGTGGAATTCCACCTGGTGGGTACGTCACATATGATGTGATGTTCAGGAAGGCGAAATCTGACTTGCAGAGCTGCAATGCGCGATCTGGCCATGCTGGAACGTCGCAAGTGAGCGCACTCTAGGCGGACCTTGTGCAGCAGTGCATCAAGATCCGGATAGTCCCTCAAAAAACTCTGCACGACCAAGTTGAGCACATGTGCCAGACATGGTATGTGAGTGAGGTTGCCAAGGCCCAGAGCTGCCACCAGATTTCGGCCATTGTCACACACTACCAAGCCTGGCTGGAGATTAGCTGACAAAAACCACACATCGCTCTCCTGCTTGATGGCATCCCAGAGCTCCTGCGCTGTGTGGCTTCGATTCCCCATGGAAATTAATTTCAGGACGGCCTGTTGACGTTTGGCCACGGCTGTGCTCATATCGGTCGCAACAGGTAAGCGTTCACGGGTCCATGTGGAGGTAGACCGTGACAGCTCCTGCAGCGATGATTCTGAGGAACTGGAGTAGGAGGAGGAATCAATGTGCACAGACTGGATTCCTGCAATCCTTGGAGTTGGCAGAACACGTACAGCGCCACTGGCAAGATCTGTACCCGGCTCCACAACATTGACCCAATGGGCAGTGAGGGAAAGGTATCGTCCCTGGCCATGGGTACTGGTCCACGCATCGGTGGTCAGGTGGACCCTGCTACTGACGGTGTTTAGTAGCGCATGTTTAATGTTTCCCTCGACATGTTTTTGCAGAGCAGGGACAGCTTGCCTGCTGAAATAAAATCGGCTTGGCACATTATATTGTGGGACTGCCAATGCCATAAAGTTCCTGAAACTGTCAGTCTCCACCAGCCTGAATGACAGCATTTCAAGGGACAGGAGTTTTGCAAGGCCAGCATTCAGAGCCTGTGCTCATGGATGGTTTGCCGAGTATGGCCGTCTTTTATCCCATGCCTGTGTTACCGATGGCTGTTTTTTGTACTGGGAGTGTGACGATGACTGTGAACTTGCTGCAGTGGGTGGAATAACAGTTTCTCTATGGACAACAGTGACCGAGGTTCTTCCATGGAGATCCTGTGAGGAAGCCGAAACAGGTGTGTGAGAGCTGGAGGTAGAGGCTCGAACATGACCTAAAGATGTAGGTGCTGCTGTAGGTTGGCCTACATCTCCAGTGTGTCTTTGGAACTCAGCTACGTGCTTTGTCCATACATGTGTCCACATATTTGTGGTATTCAGGTTCCTGATATTTTTACCTCTTTTAACTTTTTGCTTACACAGCTTGCATTGAACATAGCAAATATCATGTACAAGTCTGTCAAAAAAGGACCACGCAGTGCAAGTCATGGGAGCGCCAATTTTGACAGTTCTAAGAGAACTGCTCCCAACAGGTGCCAAACTGGAGGCTACAGGCAAGCGAGTCTGCAGCCTACCTCTCCCTCCTCTTTGTACCGTTGGGACAATCTCTTCCTCAGAGCTGCTCCCACCACCTTCCTGTTGCTCACGCCATGTTGGGTCTCGGACTTCATCATCTCCACTACCCTCTTCCAACACCTGCTGCTGTTGGATGGTCTGGGCAGCACCATGCTCCACAAAACCTGGCACCTGAGTCTCATCATCATCATAAGATGCGTTCTGCGGTGTGCTGTCCATCGGCACTGTCTCACCCGCCTCTTCAGATTGAGAGAGACACAGTTGTTGCGCATCACTGCATACTCCCTCTTCTTCAAATTGCAGAATGCTGCTTGCCTGTGCCCGTGTTTGCGAGCCAACAGATTCTGAGAACAGAAGCAGAGACTCAGCTGGCTCCTGTACAGAACTCTTTGACTGCCTTGGCAATTTGACAGGCGGTGAACAGACAGATGGTTGCTCAACAGTGTTGTGTTCCTGAGAGGAGGTGGAAGGAATTGAAGTCGATGCATTGGCTGCCATCCAACCAACAACGGCTTCAATTTGTTCTTCCCGCAGCAGGGGGCACGCCGAGCTCCTACAAAAGTGCGCATAAAGGAACGCTCACGGGGATAAATGGTGGATGCTGTGTCACTGAGGGCAGCAGCAGACACAGAATCCCCACGTCCTCTCCCTGCTGAAACTCCACGGCCACGACCACGACCACATGCCTTACTCACTGACTTCTTCATCTTGGTAGATTGATAAAGAAAGTCAGAAAAGTTATAAGGCCTAAGTGTGGTTATTACGCAGAGACTGAAGTGAACACTGAAACACAACTGTTCACAATCTGTGAAAGGCTACTCCTTTGTCTACTTCTATAGTGTTTGCAACCAATGTATTGTATACGGATGGAAGCGCGTCACACTAATAGATTAGATTTTTTTCAAATATAATGGAGCAGCACCAATTAGAGAAAAATGTGAAGGATGAGGCAGTGACACACGCTCAGCAGACTACAACCAGCAGTGGTTGAAGAACTAACTGGAGCGTGATCTGCACTCAAAAAATCAAAACCTCACAGACTGCAGTGAACACTGAAACACAACTGTTCACAATCTGTGAAAGGCTACTCCTTTGTCTACTTCTATAGTGTTTGCAACCAATGTATTGGATACGGATGGAAGCGCGTCACACTAATAGTTAAATTGCATGGAGCTGCAAGAATTACACTGAAGGAAAAAAAAAATTGTCTGTGAGTGACACGTGCAGATGCCTACAGACAGCGTTGGATGCAGAGCAAACTGCAGCGTCACCTGCACTGTCACACACACACCTTGCACAGAGCTGTTAAAACAACACTGGCAAAATGAAGCTTTACACAGCGGTTGGTAAACTAGCCTGCCTCAAGCACAGTAGTACACAAAATCGCAATCTCTAACTGTCCCTCAGAGTCAGCACAGCAGCGTTCTGTCCCTTACTGAATTCACAGCACAGTGACGCTAAAATGGAGGCGGCGCCTTTTATAGTGCATTCTGACATCATTTCAGCATCCAATCACAGCCATGCCATTAGTTAACATGACCGCAGCATTACAGGATGTGCCCACACTTCTTAGGATTCCTCATTGGCTGACTATAATCACATTGCCTCGCAAAGAATTATGGGAACTTCCGATTCCGGTATTCGATAAGACGAAAATATCGAAACAAATTATCGAAAGGCCGATAGAGCTAATATCGGCCGATAGCCGATATTTGCATTATCGTATCGCTCAACACTAAATACAAGTCATTTCATATCAACCTGTGTCTCATGTGTTTTCATCGCACCCAAGCACAAGACGCTATAGGAACTGTACACTATACATGACAGCCGTGGAGCGTTCCTACGTTGGTCCTAGACGCCTCGTCACAGCCTGAGAGATTAACTACACCTAAAGATACAAGGATTGGTGGTAAAACCACAAAAAAACGACCACAGATCCAAGTATATATAAAAATAAGAAAATCTTTATTACATCAAATATATCACAGGTAGAAAAATGATACATGCAACGGTGATCATAATCAGTATTATGGTCTCATCCTATCTATTTTCTATGCGATCTTCTTTTGCGATTTGTGGTGAGACACATATCCACACAATTTTGGGTGATATGTAATGATTTTTGTTATATTTTGATGTGGTTATGTGTCCAATATGGATTATTTACATACTGTGCCCCTACGTATTGGTATATGTACTTTTTTGCTGCATTCGCATCCGTGCACGCATGCGGGTCAGGCTCGGTGAAACTGCGCCGCTTCCGGTGTCTCCAGGCGTCAGGTTGCTATGGACACCATTGTCCGTCGCTCCCTGGCACTTGACGTCGGCGCGGCTCTATGTTCCCCGTTGCCATGATACCGGATGCGTCACTTCCGGTTACGAATGACAGCTTCCGGTGGGGATTCCTTTTAAGCGCACACTTTCCCGTTTTTAGCCACGCCCCCTGACGAAGGAGAAATCCGAAACGTGCGTCGGGGCAGACGCACACCGCGCTGGTTGTTCTGGAGCACGCCAAGACTACACCCTGAATAGGTATATATACACATATATGGATGGCGTTTTTGTGCATGTGCCAATGAGCGATACACTGTCTATCGGTGTGGACATATTATGGGGAGATCGATACTTGTTGTCCCATAGGACCTATATACAACACCCTTTATAGATATGTAATCATAATGTTTGTGAGTTGCTGTATATGGACATGATTCTGGCTAAATTAGTATATGCCTTGATAGTATGTGTCGACCCGCCACCACAATTGTGGGTTACCAGGGCAATGGGGTACTCAGAGCCGAGCCCGTAGAAGTCTATGGGATTGTCACAGGTAGCTGTGGCTCGGTCTGTGGCCCTGGCGGTCTGGCGTATGTTGGGGATATATTTACAGGGGATAGATTTATATACAGTTCGTGACGCCACCTGTAGTCTTCTGGTAATTTGTACCAGCGCTGCTGTAGATCTCTGAGGGGATGGTGAGGCAGCTAGATGTCGGGTCCCCTACAGGTGGGACTCTTCCCTCAGGTCGGTAGTTAAAGCAGGGTTGTGCAGGCATGCAAGTAAATAACTCAGTCTCACACGGTCAGCGTCTTTCCATACCTTTACTTGTAAGATGGTAAGGCAGGTCCCAGGGAGGCTGATGGGGTTGATGGAGGATGAGCTTTGAGGCAACGGTTAAGCAAATTAGGGGCCTCCTTTACTGTCCAATAATGATGAGTCCAACCAGCCTGCAGCGTAGTTCCCTCTATAATTCCAGCTATTCCAAAGCTGTACTGCCCAGTCAGTTTTGTGGTCGGAGCCTTCCTGTGAGAGAGTTGAATTCCTATCTTGCTGATCAGGCTCAAAGTCTTCACTCCCCCTGACCCCAGTTACGTACTGACTATTTTGGGCTGTTTGCCGCGACCTAAGGTCCGGTAAATCTCTGGTTTTCTTACCACTATGCTTGTAGCTAATAGTGATCCTTCGGTCCCCAGTGACCGGTTACAATGTGCAGGACTTCTCCAAGCCAAAAGCACTTTTTAAATATTCCTTCCACTTTGCCCTTCGATTTGCTCGACTCTTAATAGATATCTCCGTCTGTCTTCCAGTGGGGCACAGCTCTGACTAGGCTGAGGTGAACTAGACCACCTGTACTAGCCTCCACTTTCTGAACTGCTAACAGGCTCAGACTGGACACGTCTACTCTGTCCAAGGACAGGAAACTGACTGACTAAATCACTCCCTTCCACACCCCTGCTGGGTGTGTCAGAAGTGTACGTGATGTTATGAAGAGCCCTTAACTGTTACCTCTCCACTCATCCTCCTGGTATTGTGTACCAGGGCTACACATTCCCCCATGGTAAACGACAGCACTCCCGGGCTGTAAAATATAAAGAGACATTTTTGTTTATGCATTTAACATCAACATTAAACATTAATTCGTCCCATCCGGGAGGTAAGGATGTCTTAAACGTTGCGAACAATAACATTATAGAGAAATACAAATATTAAATAAACATGTTCATAAAAATAGACAATATACTTGTGAAGGACCCGCACCAAACCTTCAACGTGGGTCCTGGGTGGGCTGCAGGACATCCGAATGCAGACCTCACTCAGTGCCACACCACACGGGTTTTCGGTTCAGAGGTAAGTCAAGGTTTCATGTGAAACCATTAAAAAGGCACCTTAGTGCAACTATTTACAGGATACAGTTTTTGGGCTGGCCAGGGTGGATTTGATTTAAATCAAACTGATTTAAATCACGATTTAAATCACGATTTAAATCACTAGTCAGTAAGGCTTGATTTAAATCAGTGATTTAAATCAAAGTTTCTACCTAAACTAGTTCTTGCTACTTTAACATGCAAGTAGATGAAGATTTTTAGAATCACTTTTTATATTACTTTTTTCTCCCCAGTTTAATGGGTTAATCATTCATATTTGGACACCACTGTTCTGTTGTACTTAGGAAGGAGAAAAATAATCCTGACCTGACTTGTCTGTCTGTGGCTATGCTGCAGTATTGTACTCAAAGTTTCACTTTCATTTTCTTGTCTGCTTGCCCTTCCTCCTCCTCACACTTAGTTTCACATTCTTCTTGTGTTGTGCAGATCTATTCCACTCCAAACAATCAGAAACATATTGTCTAACTTCTTGGACTTGGCACTGAAGGGGTTGATTCTGTATTCATATAGGTTTGTAGAACAATAGGATTAAGGTCTTTTTCTCAACTCTGTTCATGTTGTAACATTTTTGCCGTGAAGAAGAGGCTGGGACCTCTGCGGAGTCAAATTCAGTTTTGAGAACTGGGTAAGTAAAGCGAGCGTCTGTGATAATATAGGAGAGAAACTGCCCACTGGCACTAATCCTACAGAAACCTCTGGAAGAGCATGGCATTGTGAATGTTACACATATACAGCCTTTATTCTACTGAGTTAAACAACTCAGCTTTATCTCATGATGGAAGAACCTTTGGATGGTAAAATATTTTCCTCAAAAAGCAGTTTATTGAAAAAAATCCGATTTAAATCAAAAAAATCTGATTTAAATCAAAAAAATCTGATTTAAATCAAAAAAATCCGATTTTTTTGATTTTTTTAAAAAAATCATTGATTTTTATCCACCCTGGGGCTGGCTCAGTCCTCAGCCTCTGAGTCCATTATAAGACATAATAGGGAAAAAACACATATATATATATAGACTTTTTACAGTATTCACATTAATTCGTTATAATCACTGCTGATATCTAATGGGTAACTTTCCTTTTGTGATTCGCTCTGATCTACGTGGTGTAGCCTCAGGTATATTAAGTTGCGATCTGTCTGCACTGCGTAACGGCAAACTATAGAACTGCCTCAATCTTTCTATGGATCTGGCAAGCGTACTGATGGCTGGGCGGTGTGAGTCAGCTTCACCAGGGGATCCCATAGTATGGGGCGCTGCTTCAGATGATCCTTCTTGAGATTCCACAGGTTGAGGTGTCGCTGGAATGGGTAACTCCTGAACGGGCTCAACTGGCACCACGGGCACAACTGGAGGTAAAACTTCCTCTGGTGGCTGATAAAACTGCAATACTGGAATTATTACAGCATCTCCCAGTCTGGGCCAATCCGCAGGAAAATCTCCCAGATCGGTGTGTATGACCTCTTCTTTCCTTTCTTTTTGATTGATGACAGGGTTCTTGTCACAACATTTTAAGGGTTCTGGACACAATTTCAAATGGTCTCTGGACACAGTGGTTATTGTTCTTCCTCCGTCCTTACTGATGATACAAACTTTTCTGTTGTCATATTTAGAATCTTGTACAACGTAGGGTTCTTGCTCCCACTGGTTATCCAATTTGTGCATCTTCCTTTTTCTTTTTAATACTACCTCTCCAGGCATCAAAGGCTTGGCAGGAGCATTTCGGTTGTAAACATCTTCCTGTTTCTCCCGTGCCTTGTTGAGACTTTCCTCCACACAGATTTGTACTCTTCTGTATTGCTCTTGCCGATTGATGTCCCAGTTTTCAACGGCGTCGTCTGCCTCCGGTTCTACCACTCCAAGTTCTAGATCCATTGGTAGTCTTCCGGGCCTTGCTCTCATAAGATAGGCTGGAGTGCAGTTAGTGGAACTGACAGGTATATGGTTATACAAATCAACCAAATCAGGTAGTAAATCCGGCCATCGATTTCTGTCTTCCAACGGTATGGATCTCAACAAGTCAAGGACAATATGGTTCATTTTTTTGCAAAGACCGTTGGTTTGAGGGTGATATGGTGTTGTTCTAATTTTCTTGCACCCGTACATGTGACAGAATTCCTTGAATAAATCAGCTTCGAAAGCAGGTCCCTGATCGGTTAATACTTGCTCCGGATACCCATGCGGTCTGCAGAAGCTTGCTTGAAAGGTTTTCGCGGCCGTCACTGCGGTCTGGTCCTTAACTGGAACAACCACCAGAAATCTGGAGTAATGGTCCACCATGGTCAAGGCGTATGAGTATCCAGATCTACTTGGCGACAATTTGACGTGGTCCAGGGCCACAATCTCCAGAGACGAGTCGTCCGGATAGGTTGCAGGGGTGCCTTCTGACTACCGTAGTCCTTCCTTCTGAGACCACAGGGTCCACAGTTCCGACACCACCTCTCAATGGAGCTGCGCATCCCTACCCAGTAGAACCGGCATCTCAACAGGGTCTCCAGCTTTCTCCAGCCAAAGTGTCCTGCTTGATCGTGGTATGCTTCCAACACCATTGGGACGTCTGCCTTGGGACCACTATTTGCCAGACCATCTCATGGGTTCTGGGTTGACGTATCTCCTGCACAACTTCTCACGGTATAGGAACAACCTGCTTTTCTCGTTCCACAGGAGCTTGGCTGACATAGGTGCTTCCTTTTCCAAAGAGGAGCCTTCCTGTCTTAACAACTCCTTGATGCGGCTGACCACTGGATCACTGTCCTGAGTCTCTTTCCAGCTGTGATGGGGTAAAGGATTTAATGTTGCACCATACTGCTTTCTGTGGACTCGATGCTCGTGGACTACCCCATTTCGATGGAACGCAGGTAGCTCAATTTCTTCCAGGTCATCCGATTCTTCTTCCGTATCAGAGTCATGCGGCATTCGGGACAACGCATCAGCATTAGCATTCTTTCGACCTGCCCGGTACTTGATAGTAAACTGGTAATTGGACAACCGAGCCATCCAACGCTGCTCCATGGTGCCCAGCTTGGCGGTTTCCAGGTGCGTTAACGGTTGTTGTCTGTGTACGCCGTGAACTTATTGGAGGCCAGATAGTGCTTAAATCTTTCAGTAATGGCCCAGACCAGCGCCAGAAACTCCAGCTTGAAGCTGCTATAATTTTCCGGATTCCTTTCAGTTGGCCTGAGTTTCCTGCTGGCATATGCGATGACTTTTTCTTGACCATTCTGCTTCTGACTGAGAACTGCTCCCAACCCTTCATTACTGGCGTCGGTGTACAACAGGAACGGTTGGCTGTAATCAGGATAGGTTAAGATCTCATCACCTGTAAGGATCTCTTTCATCTTTTGGAATGCTTCAGCCTGTTCTTTACCCCAATTAAAGGGAGGGTTTCTGCTCTTTAGGGATTGTCCTACTAGGAGGTCCTGTAAAGGAGCTGCCTTCTTCGTGTAATCTTTCACGAACCTTCTGTAGTAACCCGTTAGTCCCAGGAACTGTCGCACTTCCTTAAGGTTTTTCGGCTCCGGCCACTTCTGGATGGCAGTGACTTTCTCTGGGTCCGGCGCTACTCCTTCCGAACTGACGATGTGCCCCAAGTATTGTACCTTCTGTTTGAGTAGATGGCATTTTGAGGGTTTCAACTTCATCCCGTACCTGGACAGGGATTCAAATACTTCTGCCAGGTGCTTCAGATGGTCCTCATATGTCTTGGAATACACGATGACGTCGTCTAGGTATAGCAGCACGGTTTCAAAATTGAGATGTCCCAGACAGTTTTCCATCACTCTCTGAAATGTTCCTGGGGCACTGCTGAGCCCAAACGGCATTCTGTCAAACTCACAGAGCCCCATTGGGGTGGTGAAAGCCGTTTTCTCACGATCCTCCTCAGCCACAGCCACTTGCCAGTAACCACTAGTCAGATCAAGGGTAGAAAAGTAGTTAGCCGTTTTCAGAGCAGCTAATGATTCCTCTATGCGCGGTAACGGGTATGCATCCTTGTGTGTTATGCGGTTCACCTGCCTGTAATCCACACACATTCTCATACTACCATCTTTCTTTTTAACCAGAACTAGAGGGCTGCCCAGGGGCTACAACTATCCCTTATCACCCCGGCTTTCTTCATATCATTCAACATTTCTTTAGCCTTCTGATAATGAGCTGGAGGTATGGGCCTATACCGCTCTTTGATGGGAGGATGACTGCCTGTAGGGATATGATGTTGTACTCCCTTAATTATCCCAAAATCAAGTGGATTTTTGCTAAACACTTGGGCGTACTCTTGCACCACCCGTAATACCCCTTGCTTCTGGTGAGCGGGAGTGGTGTCCGTCCCAACATGGAGTTGCTGACACCATTCCGCCACCTGAGTTGCTGGGTCATTGTCCTCCGCTATTTGACAGGAGTCTAAGGACTCAGCCGGGAGAATAGAATTATTATCAACAGCATGAAGTTTAGCAATGGTTGCATAACGGGGTAAATTTACCTCATCATCTCCCCAATTGAGAAGCCGTACCGGTACTCTTCCATTCACCACTTCTACTACTCCTCTAGCAGTCATAAGTGTAGGTCTATGTTCTGAATGGTGGGGTTCTACTACAGCTTGGTAATTCTGTCCTCTCAGACCTATGGCCGCCCTGCACCAAATGATCATTTCACTCATTGGGGGTATCACAATAGGATCCGAGTCAGTGACCCGTACATTACCAATTTCGCCGTCTGTAAGCTTCGCTTGCTGCTGACACACCAGGGCCCGGATCTCTCTTTGGATTACTCCTCTCTGCCTTGGTCGGGCAATCTCAGCGAGCTGTTGGAGTAAGAACACAACTTCTCCCAAACAATTACCGATAATGTTAGTACCCAAAATTATATTTAAACCGTTCTCCTCATTTACAGTCTTTACTACCAGAAGCCCCTGGTCTTTCAACTCCTCTCTGCCCACCTTTACATCTACACATTTTGTTCCGAGTACTTCTACAGGAAGACCATTAGAAGCATACACGGTAAAGTCAAGGCTCGGAGGTTTAAGACTGTCCATTGACCAGTACTTGGTATATAGGGCATCAGGTATTAGGGTCACCTGGGACCCAGTGTCTAACAATGCTGGAACAGCAATACCATCTAGAATAATAGACAGGTAGGGTCGCCCGCCCACATACCTGCGGTTCCAGTCTAGGGGCCTGACGGGTATTCTCCTGGGTGTTGGCCCTTGGACCCAGGTTCTGCCCGTTTAAAGGACACTGTGGAGACAGATGACCTTTCCGGTTGCAGCGATAACAGATGATCTCTCGACGAGGAGGGTGTTGATCAGAGGTTGCTCCTGGGGGTGGCGTTGTCCTCCTCCGGGGGGGCGACGTCTTCTTTCTTCTCCGGTGCATCCACGGAACGTCCTCTGGGCAGTCAGCTAACAAGATCTTCCCTTCCTCCTCTTTCCGCAGCTGTAGGGCACTCATCACAGCGGCCAGATTTTTAGTCAGCTGGCGCACCTCTGAGCGCAGACAGTCCAATTCACTAGGAGGTGTCATCTGCGCTTTGGCTTCGGCCACTAACGGGGAACAGGGGGTTACTGCCGGTTCCAGAGTGACTTCACCCTGATGATGTTGGGTGGCCACCTCAGGCTTGCCCAGGGGCCGCAGCCCTTTTATTGCCATGTCCTTTAGGGCATCAAAGGTAGCATCCGGATGATCTAAGGACCACCAATTTACAGTTCTGCGTTCCTCTTGGGATCTCAATCCCTGTATAAATTGTTCTTTCAGCATTCTATTCTCGTCGATAGCATTTAAATTGTTAATTTGCTTGAGGGCTCTCAGGGCTCCTTGTAGTCGGCAAGCGTAGTCCCGGATGCTGTCACCTGGCTGTTGTGAACAGTGATAGAAGGCCATCCGGAGATCCGTTTCTGTGCGGTCTTCAAATATGGCATGTAGCTTAAGGAAGATCGCAGGTACCGACTCCTGATCAACGGTATCCCAAGTCTCCACTTCCCTCTCAGCAGCGCCAGTTAGCTGCCCTATTAGCACAGCAGCTTTTTGTCTCTCAGGCATGGAGTACATTTCTAGGATGCTGCATAACTTCCGCTTGAAGCCTGCTAATGTGCCTGGCTCACCGCTGTACTGGGGAAGCCATTTCGCCCCAGGCATATATGGGAGCGTTAGTGGCATGATCGGGACTACCAGACTGGGTGCAGGGCCTGCGCCCCCATCTGGCGCTACAATACCAGACGGTGCGGGATTGGGGCCTCCGGCCGGGGCCGCACTGTCAGCCGGTTGTTGTGACATCTTAGCGCCCCCTTGGTTAAACGGAGCCTACCGGTTTCAGATGCTGCTACTTCACAGGCACCGCAGTGGGAACAGGACCTTCGTCGCAGGCGCTCTGATGTCAGAGCGTTCACTCCCTGTTGCAGGACCTGCCGCTGAGTCAGAGCCGGGGGCGTGTCCAAGACTTTGCGCGCTCTTTCAGGTACGCCCACCTTCTTCTCCAGCGCCTTAGGGCGCGAATCTGGCGGCAAATATGGCGGTATTTGGCGCCAAACAACAGCAACAGTCTTTTTTTTCACCAAAACACTCCACAGGCACACAGGGCTCGCAATGCTGCAAGTTTCGTATCCTGTTCGTGACGCCAAAGTTTTGTGTCGACCCGCCACCACAATTGTGGGTTACCAGGGCAATGGGGTACTCAGAGCCGAGCCCGTAGAAGTCTATGGGATTGTCACAGGTAGCTGTGGCTCGGTCTGTGGCCCTGGCGGTCTGGCGTATGTTGGGGATATATTTACAGGGGATAGATTTATATACAGTTCGTGACGCCACCTGTAGTCTTCTGGTAATTTGTACCAGCGCTGCTGTAGATCTCTGAGGGATGGTGAGGCAGCTAGATGTCGGGTCCCCTACAGGTGGGACTCTTCCCTCAGGTCGGTAGTTAAAGCAGGGTTGTGCAGGCATGCAAGTAAATAACTCAGTCTCACACGGTCAGCGTCTTTCCATACCTTTACTTGTAAGATGGTAAGGCAGGTCCAAGGGAGGCTGATGGGGTTGATGGAGGATGAGCTTTGAGGCAACGGTTAAGCAAATTAGGGCCTCCTTTACTGTCCAATAATGATGAGTCCAACCAGCCTGCAGCGTAGTTCCCTCTATAATTCCAGCTATTCCATAGCTGTACTGCCCAGTCAGTTTTGTGGTCGGAGCATTCCTGTGAGAGAGTTGAATTCCTATCTTGCTGATCAGGCTCAAAGTCTTCACTCCCCCTGACCCCAGTTACGTACTGACTATTTTGGGCTGTTTGCCGCGACCTAAGGACCGGTAAGTCTCTGGTTTTCTTACCACTATGCTTGTAGCTAATAGTGATCCTTCGGTCCCCAGTGACCGGTTACAATGTGCAGGACTTCTCCAAGCCAAAAGCACTTTTTAAATATTCCTTCCACTTTGCCCTTCGATTTGCTCGACTCTTAATAGATATCTCCGTCTGTCTTCCAGTGGGGCACAGCTCTGACTAGGCTGAGGTGAACTAGACCACCTGTACTAGCCTCCACTTTCTGAACTGCTAACAGGCTCAGACTGGACACGTCTACTCTGTCCAAGGACAGGAAACTGACTGACTAAATCACTCCCTTCCACACCCCTGCTGGGTGTGTCAGAAGTGTACGTGATGTTATGAAGAGCCCATAACTGTTACCTCTCCACTCATCCTCCTGGTATTGTGTACCAGGGCTACACAAGTATGCAATCTTTGTCCGGATTAGGATCCCCTATATTTATGTGGAGCACTGATTATTGCACATGCAAATATTTTCCTATGTAAATATTTTTCTATGTAAGATTGTATAGATGTTTAGACATATGGATACTTTTGCTCCAGTTTTTTCCAGCGCTGTTGTGTGATCTTACATGGTGGCGCCGACATTTTATGTCACCGTTGCATGTATCATTTTTCTACCTGTGTTATATTTGATGTAATAAAGATTTTCTTATTTTTATATATACTTGGATCTGTGGTCGTTTTTTTGTGGTTTTACCACCAATCCTTGTTTCGTTTTGTGCGATAGATCCATCTAGTTTGGTCCTATATGGCGGAGTGTTACAATATAAAATAGTATGTGTAGAAGTATTGTTGTACTATGCTTTTGCCATTATTCATTAGCATTTTTTCTCATACACCTAAAGATAGAAAGAGGAAAGCTATCTGCCCCGGAGCAGATCCCCAAAGAACATAGGAAGCCCCCAAACATGTAATGGCGGTTAGACAAGAGGAAATACAGACACAGACAGAAAATAGTATGAGCAAACGCTGGGGCCCAATCTGCCTAGACAGAAAAGGATAGAAAGGATACTCACTGCAATCCGAAAAAACCCTAAAAAATGCCAACGCTACTGATTGCAAAAACACCTGAGATCACACAACTTCTACCACCTAAATCAATTCTCTGGTGTAACAAAACTAAGCTGTAGCCACAGAAAAAACTGGAAAAGGCAAATGAACAAATAACAATGGCTCCAGAGGACCTGAGAGGAGCCCAAGCCCCCCGGGGGGGGGGGGGACCTGGCTAACCTCACAGAAATGCAGAGAAATATGCAAATGGTAAGCACAAAAACAAAATCAGAAAATATCTTATCTGAAAGCAGAAGAAGAGGCAAGACTCAGCAAGCTTCCAAGTGAACCAGGAACCACAGTTGAGACAAGAACAATTGATCACCGGCAACCATGATGGGAGGGAACCTTCCTTATATCAAGCCAGTCTATGAATCCTGATTGCCAATCCTCATTGAATGGTTCAGTACTGTTTGTAACCACCAGAGGGAGCTTCTGCTCAGAATTCATTTCCAAAACATTCAAAACACCCATCTGTGGCACGCACACAGAGAGGAGGTAACGACAAGCTTAGGAAGCTGACAGTCCATTGAGGTACAAGGCCAGGTGACCGGAGGGTCACAACAACCTGGCTTCTCCGAACATCTCCATGGAGCCAGGTGACCGGCGAGTCCCATTCCTGGCCCAACAATTGAATCCATGCTTTTAGTGATGGTCAGTGGAGCATATCTGTATTCTTTGTATGTCCATTTTCACATATGTGGATACATGGGGTCACTGAGTGGTCTCGTACACTGGCCTGGCTGTCTTTAGAAATACCGCATGGACCAGGGCTCATCCCACTGAACCCGCTGTGGTATCAAGTAGAATGTAGAATGTAGAATCCTGTAGAATGTCAAATCTGTGTCCCTCATGATGGAGCCATGACCTGGCTGCTGTCTTGTAGATTGTTCCTTACTGTGGTTTTGGAAAGAGTCTCTGGTTCTTTGGATCTCTGGTTCTTTTAGCTGCTTGGATGTCTGGATCTAAATTGCATATCCTCTATTTATAGTTCACAACTGTTCTTCAAGCCATTATTCACAAGTCAAGGAGAAGGGGTGATGACATTATCTCGCATTGTTTGACTAATTAATTTGCATAGTTTTTACTCCACTGTTTTGCAAGTCAACAAACCACAGGACTTACACAATGGTCAAAAACACATTAAGTAACCATCCATTGTTCCATGATCCTGCATCACTGTCTTGCAAAGATAGCAGACAATAAGCTGTAGAGCTGATATAAGAGGCAAACAGCAACCACTCGAAAACATCAAAAATCAACATATAAGACTCATATGACAACAGTGTATGGATCTCGACCAACTGAAGAACAAACACACAAATTCAAAAGTCAACATATACACGTTTCTCACAAAATTAGAATATCATCAAAAAGTGAATTTATTTCAGTTCTTCAATACAAAAAGTGAAAATCATATATTATAAAGAGTCATTACACACAGAGTGATCTATTCTATAGAGTCATTACACACAGAGTGATCTATTCTATAGAGACATTACACACAGAGTGATCTATTCTATAGAGTCATTACACACAGAGTGATCTATTCTATAGAGTCATTACACACAGAGTGATCTATTCTATAGAGTCATTACACACAGAGTGATCTATTCTATAGACATTACACACAGAGTGATCTATTCTATAGAGTCATTACACACAGAGTGATCTATTCTATAGAGTCATTACACACAGAGTGATCTATTCTATAGACATTACACACAGAGTGATCTATTCTATAGAGTCATTACACACAGAGTGATCTATTCTATAGAGTCATTACACACAGAGTGATCTATTCTATAGAGTCATTACACACAGAGTGATCTATTCTATAGAGTCATTACACACAGAGTGATCTATTCTATAGTCATTACACACAGAGTGATCTATTCTATAGAGTCATTACACACAGAGTGATCTATTCTATAGAGTCATTACACACAGAGTGATCTATTCTATAGAGACATTACACACAGAGTGATCTATTCTATAGAGTCATTACACACAAGTGATCTATTCTATAGAGACATTACACACAGAGTGATCTATTCTATAGAGACATTACACACAGAGTGATCTATTCTATAGAGACATTACACACAGAGTGATCTATTCTATAGAGACATTACACACAGGTTGATCTATTCTATAGAGTCATTACAAACAGAGTGATCTATTCTATAGAGTCATTACACACAGTGATCTATTCTATAGAGACATTACACACAGTGATCTATTCTATAGAGTCATTACACACAGAGTGATCTATTCTATAGAGTCATTACACACAGAGTGATCTATTCTATAGAGTCATTACACACAGAGTGATCTATTCTATAGAGTCATTATCACAGAGTGATCTATTCTATAGAGTCATTACACACAGAGTGATCTATTCTATAGAGTCATTACACACAGAGTGATTTATTCTATAGTCATTACACACAGAGGATCTATTCTATAGTCATTACACAGAGTGATCTATTCTATAGAGTCATTACACACAGTGATCTATTCTATGAGACATTACACACGAGTGATCTATTCTATAGAGTCATTACAAACAGAGTGATCTATTCTATAGAGTCATTACACACAGTGATCTATTCTATAGAGACATTACACACAGAGTGATTATTCTATAGAGTCATTACAAACAGATGATCTATTCTATAGTCATTACACACAGAGTGATCTATCTATAGTCATTAACACATGATCTATTCTATAGAGACATTACACACAGATGATCTATCTATAGAGTCATTAAAACAGAGTGATCTATCTATAGATCATTACACACAGTGATCTATTCTATAGAGTCATTACACACGAGTGACTATTCTATAGAGTCATTAACACAGAGTGATCTATTCTATAGAGATATTACACACAGAGTGATCTATTCTATAGAGACATTACACACGAGTGATCTATTCTATAGAGTCATTACACACAGAGTGATCTATTCTATAGAGTCTTACACAAGTGATCTATTCTATAGATCATTACACACAGAGTGATCTATTCTATAGACATTACACACAGAGTGATCTATTCTATAGAGTCAT
Organism: Oophaga sylvatica; assembly: GCA_033576555.1. Classification (NCBI taxonomy): domain Eukaryota; kingdom Metazoa; phylum Chordata; class Amphibia; order Anura; family Dendrobatidae; genus Oophaga; species Oophaga sylvatica. The sequence goes on from JARQOD010002417.1 coordinate 57,597, forward strand.
TAACACAGAGTGATCTATTCTATGAGCATTACACACAGAGTGATTATTCTATAGAGTCATTACACACAGAGTGATCTATTCTATAGAGACATTACACAGTGATCTATTCTATAGAGTCATTACACACAGAGTGATCTATTCTATAGAGACATTACACAGAGTGATTATTCATAGAGACATACACACAGAGTGATTATTCTATAGAGACATTACACACAGAGTGATCTATTCTATAGAGACATTACACACAGAGTGATCTATTCTATAGAGTCATTACAAACAGAGTGATTATTCTATAGAGTCATTACACACAGGATCTATTCTATAGAGACATTACACACAGTGATCTATTCTATAGAGTCATTACACACAGAGTGATTATTCTATAGAGTCATTACACACAGAGTGATCTATTCTATAGAGTCATTACACACAGAGTGATCTATTCTATAGAGTCATTATACACAGAGTGATCTATTCTATAGAGTCATTACACACAGTGATCTATTCTATAGAGTCATTACACACAGAGTGATCTATTCATAGAGTCATTACACACAGAGTGATCTATTCTATAGAGTCATTACACACAGAGCGATCTATTCTAGAGTCATTACACACAGAGTGATCTATTCTATAGAGACATTACACACAGTGATCTATTCTATAAACATTACACACAGAGTGATATTCTATAGAGACATTACACACAGAGTGATCTATCTATAGAGACATTACACACAAGTGATCTATTCTATAGAGTCATTACACACAGAGTGATCTATTCTATAGATCATTAACACAAGTGATCTATTTCTAAAGAGACATTATACACACAGTGATCTATTCTATAAGTCATTACACACAGAGTGATCTATTCTATAGAGTCATTACACAGAGTGATCTATTCTATAGAGCATTACACAGAGTGATCTATTCATAGCATTACACAAGAGTGATCTATTCTATAGAGTCATTACACACAGAGTGATCTATTCTATAGAGTCATTACACACAGAGTGATCTATTCTATAGAGTCATTACACACAGAGTGATCTATTCTATAGAGCATTACACACAGAGTGATCTATTCTATAGAGTCATTACACACAGAGTGATCTATTCTATAGAGTCATTACACAGAGTGATCTATTCTATAGAGTCATTACACACAGAGTGATCTATTCTATAGAGTCATTACACACAGAGTGATCTATTCTATAGAGTCATTACACCAGAGTGATCTATTCTATAGAGTCATTACACACAGAGTGATCTATTCTATAGAGTCATTACACACAGAGTGATCTATTCTATAAGTCATTACACACAGAGTGATCTATTCTATAGAGTCATTACAACAGAGTGATCTATTCTATAGAGTCATTACACACAGAGTGATCTATTCTATAGAGCATTACACACAGAGTGATCTATTCTATAGAGTCATTACACACAGAGTGATCTATTCTATAGAGACATTACACACAGAGTGATCTATTCTATAGAGTCATACACACAGGTGATCTATTCTATAGAGACATTACACACAGAGTGATCTATTCTATAGAGTCATTACACAGAGTGATCTATCTATAGAGTCATTACACACAGAGTGATCTATTCTATAGAGTCATTACACACAGATGATCTATTCTATAGAGTCATTACACACAGAGTGATCTATTCTATAGAGTCATTACACACAGAGTGATCTATTCTATAGAGTCATTACACACAGAGTGATCTATTCTATAGAGTCATTACACACAGAGTGATCTATTCTATAGAGTCATTAAAACAGAGTGATCTATTCTATGATCATACACACAGAGTGATCTATTCTATAGAGTCATTACACACAGAGTGATCTATTCTATAGTCATTACACACAGAGGATCTATTCTATAAGTCATTAAAACAGAGTGATCTATTCTATAGAGTCATTACACACAGATGATCTATTCTATAGAGACATTACACACAGAGTGATCTATTCTATAGAGTCATTACACACAGAGTGATCTATTCTATAGAGCATTACACACAGAGTGATCTATTCTATAGAGACATTACACACAGAGTGATCTATTCTATAGAGTCATTACACACAGAGTGATCTATTCTATAAGTCATTACACACAGTGATCTATTCTATAGTCATTACACACAGTGATCTATTCTATAGAGACATTACACACAGAGTGATCTATTCTATAGAGTCATTACACACAGAGTGATCTATTCTATAGAGTCATTACACACAGTGATCTATTCTATAGAGTCATTACCACAGAGTGATCTATTCTATAAGACATTACACACAGAGTGATCTATTCTATAGAGTATTACACACAGAGTGATCTATTCTATAGAGACATTACACACAGAGTGATCTATTCTATAGAGTCATTACACACAGAGTGATCTATTCTATAGAGTCATTACACACAGAGTGATCTATTCTATAGAGTCATTACACACAGAGTGATCTATTCTAAGACATTACACACAGAGTGATCTATTCTATAGAGTCATTACACACAAGTGATCTAATTCTATAGAGTCATTACACACAGAGTGATCTATTCTATAGAGTCATTACACACAGAGTGATCTATTCTAT